>VXBU01012404.1:35351-53226 GCA_013400315.1 Bombycilla garrulus | reverse complement strand
GTGAGCCCTCATGACTGGTGGCCATTTTGTGCCCATTTGTGGGTGTACAATATTTATTATTTCTATATTTATATGTATATAATATACACATATAAAAGTGGGAGACCGTGTGACTGGTTGGCCATTTTGTGCCCATTTGAGAATGTACAATATTCATTGTTTCTATATTTATATGTATATCATACATACATGTAAAAGTGTGAGCCCTCATGACCAGCGGCCATTTTGTGCCCATTTGTGGGTTTGACTTGGGTGCAGCCCCGAGGGGTTCCTGCACTGCCCAAGGTGAATCCTTTCCATAAATCCCTTTTATCCTTTTATTCTCCCTGCTCTCTGTTCCCAGCTCAGCCTTTCCAGCTACAACTCAGCTTGGACAGCCTGGGATGTGCTCCGAGATGTCGGAATAACTTTGAGTTGTGTTGTTTCTCTCCCTTCTTTTAAAATATCTGCTTGATGTCAAATTGACTTTTTGCTTTTACCATTTCTGGTTGCCCTGTATCAGTGGCTCCTCCTACTTCCTGCAGCTGAACATGAGAGCACAGATTTCCTTTAATTTTGAAATTGTAAGATCAAGATTCCAGATTTTCAGACTTTACCAACTGCTCAGTTCCTGTAGTTGGAAGCTGCTGAATCAGCAGAAACCACAAATGAATTCTTTTTTCTGCTGAAGCTGGAAAATTCAAGTTTGGCTTCTTTAGTTGAAGCATTTAAGCGAAATTAAAAACAAGGAAATTTGTAATAATTGGATTTTTTTTCCACATGTACTTCCTGAGCTTTTCATAAATCGATAGAATGGTTTGGATTGAAAAAAGATCTTCAAGATGATCCAGTGCCACTCCTGCCATGGGCAAGGACACCTTCCACTGTCCCTGGGTGTTCCAGCCTGGCTTTGGACACTCCCAGGGATGGGGCAGCTTCTCTGCACAAGCTGCTCCAATTTTCTTATCCTTGACACCTGTGCAGCAGCAGCAACGATTAAAAAAGGAACAAAACCAAAGAAATCAATTAAGATTTTTCCTATAAAACCGAGTTCTTGGTTGTTGTTTAGGGGAAATGTCAAATCTCCCGGTGATAGAAATGTACAGAAACATACAGAAAAGGCTGGTCAGCCTTCTCCCTGGAATTTGTGATATTGGAAACATCCTGATCTTGACACAGTGGCTGCTGTGAAATGGTGTTTTATTAAATCACCAGGTTATTCTTGTGCCACCAGTGGCTTTGATTAACACTGAATTAGGGTCATATCCTACAATAACAGCGTTTCTAAATCCCTGGCTGCGTTTGAAAGAGTTGTGATTAAAGTTCTGGCTGTTTTCCTGCAATTTCTAATGTCTCTGAGGGCCGAGTCCCCTCCTCTTTATTGGCATTTGAGTTTGGTTGCAGCCCCTGGGCTTTGGTGCCAATATCAGTGACAGTCTCAGGGGGAGCAACTCTGCATGAAAACGCGAGAAATAAAAGCTGTAACAAAATTAACACAGAGCTCACGAATTACCAGGGACCACGGTGGGGGTTGTTTCCTCGAGTCTTAATTCATCTTTGATTGAATTGCAGGCCAAACAAAGCAAGGGGGATGAGGAGGTGGGGAAAGCATCTGAAAGAGATTATGGATGAACAGGTTGAAGGATGCTGCCTGACAGCTCCCACTCCTGCCAGGGCAGGGAGTGGCTCTGTGAATTTGTGCACTGCCACGGACAATCCACTGCCATTCCCCGGGGAAGAGCTGGGTTATTAGTGGGGATCATTGTGCATATTGCTGGAAAATGAATTCATTCCCAGCCGTGGAGGCGCAGATGAGGAGTCAGGAGGTTCCTTTGTTGGTGTTGTGGAGGCATCCGGGTGTGGAATCACCCAGCAGGGTTTCTTCTGCCTTGTTTTACCTGCCGGCTCTGTAATATTCACAAGATTTGTGAATTTATCTTCATTAGAACCGACTCCTTCGTTAATACACGGGAAACAAGCCCATGAGAAATTTCCTGGATCCCAGCTGTGTGGCAACCTCAAAATCCTCTCTTTTACCACCATGGTAAAAACTGAAGCATTTTTAGACCTCTTGATTGGACTCAGTGATCACAGAGATCTTTTCCAACCATAATAATTCCAGAATTCCTTGTCTGCTTCTTCCAGAAGACCCTACAACGTTTTATTTGTCACTTGGATGAGGCCTGGAGGGGACAGGACAACAGGGAATGGCTCCCACTGCCACAGGGCAGGGATGGATGGGATCTGGGGAAGGAATTCCTGGCTGGAATGGAATTCCCAGAGCAGCTCCCCTGGATTCCTGGAATGTCCAAGGCCAGGCTGGACATTGGGATCAGCCTGGGACAGTGGAAGTTTTCCCTGCCCATTGACAATCTTTAAGATCACCTCCCACTGAAATTATTTTGTCCTTCCGTAATTCCAGCCAATTCCTTTGTCTAAAATGTCCCAGAGCTTCTAAATGTTAAAAAAAAATAAATAAATGAAGCAGGGGGATTTTAGAGTCAAACAACTTGTAAGAAAATAAACCAGCAAATGACACCGTGTCAGGAGATATCTTACTTTATTTCACTTGCTATTTGTTACCTCTCGGTGTTGTTTTGGTTTTTTTATTTTTCCTTTCTGACATTACAACTGAATAGAAAACATGTCAGGGATATAAAAAATTCAGGTAGGAGCCATTTGCTGCTACAGGAGATAAGATAAAGGAAGAAAGCTCCAGCAGAAAGCAGTGCAGAAGGGGATGCAGGGTGTGAGTAATCACAGCTCCTTAGCTCCAGTGAGTTTTCCAGCTCGGGATAAGGAATTGTGCTGCAGCCACGCTTTGGAAGAGCTCAGATCTGAGCACGGGGAGTTTTAGGCAAACCAACAAAAATCCTAAATATGCAAGTTGACAAATCCATTAATCAAAGTGCCTGCTGCTCAGTCGTGTGGCCTGGGGGAGAGGAGGAAAGGAAAAAAATAAACCACCACAACAAGAAAAGGAGGAAAGAAAAAAAAAAACCACCACAACAAGAAAAAGAGGAGAAATATGCATTTTAAACAATTTCTGTAGCTGGAAGGAGACTTTACATATGCGGCTGACACGGTGATCAAATGATAAAGGAGCCGCAAATTGAACCCCAACCTTTTGTGCAGGCTGTGAAAGCCGAGGCACGGCGCCGTTTTTCAAGGCAGATGGAGTGTGAGCAACTAATAAATCAGGTTTTGAAACATTAAAGAGCAACTTATTTAAATGCATATGGTGTTGGATCTCAGACAAGGCGGGATAGGGGAGCGGGAAGGGGTTGGGAACATCAGCACAGCAATCTGGCAGAGCAGGGGCTCGGGGGCTGCATCCAAATCAGGCACCAAAATCGGGGATGGAGAAGCTGTCTCAGGCAGGGATTTTAGAATTGTTGGTCAGTTTGGGACATTATTCTGCGTTCAGTGGAAAGCTGAAGTCGAGGCCTGAATTGAAAGCAGTGAATAAAACATGGGCGCCTTTTTTCTGACACTTCTCAAAACAGCTTTGCCAGGGGGAAGTCGGAGCCACAATCTCAATTCCCCTCTTGGGGAACTGAAATGGAGAAACCTGCTCGGGGTCAGAGAGGCCACATCAGTCCTGTGGCTGGAATCCAGGTCTGCCTCTCCTGCTTTGGGAAATCACTTTTCCTTCAGGTTTGATCTGCAAACCTGAACAGCCAGCTCCAGCTCTGCTCGGAATCCCAGAGGAGTTTGGGTGGGAAGGGACCTCAAAGCCCTTCCAGTTCCACCCAAGCCACGGGCAGGGACACTTCCCGTTATCCCAGGGTGATCCAACCTGGCCTTGGACATTCCAGGGATCCAGGGATTCTCTGGGAATTCCAGCCCAGCCAGGAATTCCTTCCCAAATCTCCTCTTTTCCACTCTGAAGCCATTCCCTGTGTCCTGTCCCTCTGTCCCTTGTCCCCAGTCCCTCTCAGCTCTCCTGGAGCCCCTTTAGGGGCTCTGTGCTCTCTCTGGATCCTTCTCCTCTCCAGGTGAGCCCCCCCAGCCTGGCTCCAGCCCTGGGAGCATCTTATCCCAATCCCTTCCACTCCTTCTTTCCCATTTTTACACCTGTGAGGGATTTGTGAAGCTTCAGCCGTTGGACTTTACTCGATTTCACCATCCCTCAGTTTCTGCCCAACATCTTCAGTGTTCCACTGAAAGATTTGAGGTTGGATCCTGCCCTGCACCCCACACTGGGGACCATCACCCCAAACGCCTGGGAATTTATCACTGATGGTCACACACAGCCTGAGAAACCTGCAGTTCTTCCCAGGCCCAGCCTGCAAAGTTGCAGAGGGTTCAGGAGAAGAAATCAGCTCTCATGCTATTCTGGGAGAGCAGAATGTCAGGAATGAAAAAACAAAGATGTGGTTCCTGTTCAGCTCTGTGAACTACGTGATGTTTCACTTTCAGAGGATTGTTGTCTTTTCTTTACCAATTAGTCCCTTGTTTGTCTTTAATTGACCAATACGATTATATCTAATTATATGTTCTATAAAAAGAGCACAGCTCTTTCTTGCTGTAGAATATAGAGAATAGAATATAGAAGAATATAGTAGATGATATAATATGATAAACTCATTTCCTTGATGAACAAGCCTGAATTATTGGAGTCTTAATTGTGTTGCTTGGAATCTGGGAGCAACACGATGGAAATACTGAAATGGGATGAACTTCATAACCTTCAGCGTGAGTTTAAAGTATTTCCAGAGTGACTGGAGAGATGTCAGCAGGGAGTGCTGCGGCTTTAGGCTGCTCCTGCCCTTGGCTGTGCCAGTTTGGTGTCCCCTGTGCCCTGTTCAGGCTGGTGACAAGGCGCTGGAGGCTGGGAGCAGCTCCTGGAGTCACTCATCCATCTCCAGCTCCCTTCCAGTCCCTCAGGTCTGACAGCAGCCGGTGTTTTACAGGTACTTCCCACCTAATTCCAATTTCATCTCCTGGAGTTCCAGCATCGCTCTGATCTCCCTTGGTTTTGGGGAAATGTGGGTGCGTGTGTGTTTTTAACCATCAGCCCCTCATTCCTGGTGGCCTGATGTATAAATTCCCGCTTGCCGTGATTAAAAAAAGAGCGGGTGATTAAGAGAAGCAAACAAGAAATGCAATCTTTCCTCTGTCAGAAACCTCTGCTAAATTGCTTCTCCCCTCAAGCAAGGAAGTAATCACGTACTGGCTGGAGCTCATTCTTGTCTATCTTGATAAGGTGGATTTTTTTATCAGGTGCATCTCAGTTCCCTCAGTTCCAGGAGAAGGAATGGGAGCCCCACGTGCTGGGTCAGAGGGGAGACCACTCACTGCAGTTTGGGGGTGGAGAGGGCAGAGGGAACAAAAACCATCATTACAGAGGAACAGACAGAAAAACGTGCCTGAAATAATCCCCAAAATGCCACTGCAAGTGTCCCAGGCCAGGCTGGATGGAGCTCTGGGCACTGTGGGACAGTGGGAGAGGTTCCTTCCAACCCAAACCATTCTGGGATTCTCTGAAAGGAATGAAGTTTGAGGATTCAAGACATGCAAAAGAATTGGAGAGGTGATAAATTGTGTTTGGTTCCATGTGAAGAGAACTGAAATGTGTGCGTGCCAGTGCAGAATCAGTGCAGGAGAAAAGGAGCTGGTGTTCCTGTCCTGTGTGGTTCATGGAGCCAGGGAGAGCTGGGAATGTTCCCTGGAGAGGAGGAGGATCCAGGGAGAGCTTCCAGAACATTCTAGGGACTCCAGGAGAGCTGAGAGGGACTGGGGACAAGGGACAGAGGGACAGGACACAGGGAATGGCTTCAGAGTGGAAAAGGGGAAATTGGGGTGGGAGCTGGGGAAGGAATTCCTGGCTGGGCTGGAATTCCCAGAGCTGCCCCTGGATCCCTGGAATGTCCCAGGCCAGGCTGGACACCGGGGCTGGAGCAGCCTGGGACACTGGGAGGTGTCCCTGCCACGGCAGGGGGCTGGATCTTCCAACCCAAATCATTCTGAGATTTATTTGGGGGGTCTAACATACAGAAATACGAAACCACAGGAGATTTCCATTATAAAACTCCATAGCTGCGTTATAAAACTTCACAGATCAATCGCTGCTCTCTGCTGAGCTGGTTTATGATCACCCTCTTTGCTCTCTTCGGGCATCTTTTGCTTCCCTCCCATTCACACTGAATGGAATTTGAATTTCCATGCCTTGAAGGTGACGTGCAGGCAGTAACTGTGCTGTTGATTCCCACACCATCAAGAACTTTAGGGAAGCACCGTGCCATGGAAACTGGTTCCTCTCCTGCTCTCAGCCTGTGCTGCTCCCTCAGAGTGGAGGAGCTGCTGATCACTCAATTGTTGCTTCAAAGCCTCGTCCTTTATTCTTCTTTATTCTTCTTTATTCTTCTTTATTCTTCTTTATTCTTCTTTATTCTTATTTATTCTTATTTATTCTTATTTATTCTTATTTATTCTTCGTTTTTTCTGCACAGATTAACTTGGAGTGGCTCCCCAGGATGGTGCTTTGACCATGGAGAGGGGCCAGGAATTCTTCATTCCACTCTTGGAACCTGTTTAGGTTCAAGAGAGATCAGTGAACCTGTCCTGTGCTAACTCAGGGATAGGAAGGGAAAGGAGCTGAAGTTTCCTTGTGCTCCTCATTATTCTGGGGCGTTGCTGCTTTCATTGATCCCAAATGAATGTTTCTTGGAGGTTTTTGAAAGGAATTGACTTATCAGGAAAATACCTTTGTGTCTGGAAAGTTTTAGTGACTGGTAGGATTGAAAATGCAGCAGGACTGAGGATAAAATGCATTTAGACAGATAAAACTCTGAAACAATGAGGTAACGTCTGATGGCTCCTGGAGTGACAGCATAAAAAATCTCACCCTTTTTTAGCTCCTGTGTGAGAGACAGAGAGAGCTTTTCTCAGGATGTTGTTAGAAAGAAAAATAAATTACTTCATTACTCACAATGAATTTTAAAACCTGCACAGCGAATCTTTCAAGGGGCTGAGCTGCCTCATCTCTGATGTGCTCAGGTCTTTCAAGGAACAGATTAATATGAAGAGAAATGTGTGAGTCCTCCTCAGCACGCTGGAAGAGCGAGAGAATAGAATCCCAAAATGGTTTGGGTGGGAATGGATGTTAAAGATCATCCAGTTCCACCCCTCCCCTCTGCTCTGGAGCCAGGCTGGGAGAGCTGGAGAGGAAAAGGATCCAGGGAGAGCTTCCAGAACATTCCAGGGTCTGGAGGAGCTCCAGGAGAGCTGAGAGGGACTGGGGACAAGGGACAGAGGGACAGGACACAGGGAATGGCTTCAGAGTGGAAAAGGGGAGATTGGGGATGGAATTCCTGGCTGGGCTGGAATTCCCAGAGCAGCTGTGGCTGCCCCTGGATCCCTGGAATGTCCAAGGTTGGACACTGGGACAGTGGGAGGTGTCCCTGCCATGGCAGGGGTGGCACTGGGTGAACTTTAAGTTCCCTTCCCACCCAAAACCATTCCAGGATTCTCTGACATTTTCTGTAAATATGGAATAAACCCATGCAAACATTGAAATTTTAACGTCCCGAGCAGAATGGAAAACTCAAGCTCTCCTAATGTTTGTTCTGACTTTCAGTGCCTGCAGGGATTCCAGTTTCCCTGCTCATCTCCTTTTTCATGTTGAAGCCTGACATTTTAGGCTCCATTTCAGACACATCGGGCTCTGTCACTAATGGCCCCGTCTCTGTCACCACTTGCAGTGACATTCAGGTGGGCACACTTCATTGCCAGCACGGCAGGAGGGTGTCATTAACTCTGTGACAAATTTCACTTCATCTCCAAGTTTTCCTTATTTTTCTTTTGTTCCTCATAATTTATTACTGAGCAGATTAAGCCAGCAAACTTTGCTCCCGAGAGGAAACTGCTGCAGTGGTGCTTCCAGAGAGATGGGAAAGTTTGGGATGTTTTCCTGGACACATCAGCAGTGCAGGATTTGCCAGCTCTGCTTTGGGAAGGTTCCAAATTGGATCTCTGGTGGTCATTGATAAGGAAAGGAAAAAAAAAAAGGCATCATTTCCACTCCTCAGGGAATTATAGAATGGTTTGGGTTGGAAGGGACCTCAAGGATCATCTCATTCCACCCCTGCCATGGCAGGGACACCTCCCACTGTCCCAGGCTGCTCCAGCCCCAGTGTCCAGCCTGGCCTTGGATATTCCAGGGATCCAGGAGCAGCTCTGGGAATTCCAGCCCAGCCAGGAATTCCTTCCCAGATCCCACCCCAATCTCCCCTTTCCCACTCTGAAGCCATTCCCTGTGTCCTGTCCCTCTNGTGTGAGGGGCACGGGTTGGTAATTAATGATAAACATTCAATAGGTAGTTATTAGTATCAAAGATCAGAGCTGACCCGGGGCGGGCACAGTGTGTCTCTGGACGCGTTCTGTGCCAACCCTGGCAGGGCAGAGAAATCTACTTTTGCTAAGGAACTGATAAACTGCCTTGAGAACACCAACAAACCACTGCAGACTCCTTCAGCAGCACGGGCTGCAAACCTGGACTGTTCTGTGCATTGTGGGGTCTCACAGGGCTGAGGAGATCCTCACACATCCCTGCAGCAGCTCCATGGATTCCTCTGGACTCTCTCCCAGACATCAGGAACCTTCCTGCTCGGCAGCCTGGCCCATGGAAGGGGTTGGAACTGGGTGATCTTTAAGATCCCTTCCCACCCAAACACTTCTGGGATTCTCCACTCCGTTTTCTCCAGAGCTGCCAGTTTTGGGTTGTTTGGATGAGCAGTCACTGATCTCCCTGCAGGAGATGCTCTCGGTAGAATCAATCAGGATGAGGGAATATTCCTGGCATGTTTTATGGAGATGTTGGTGGCTCTCCAGCACAGGGAATTGGCTGCAGTGGAGGAATCGAGGCTGGTCCATGTAAATAACACATTTCAGACCTTGATACAATCAGAGAGAGTCCCCTGTGGAGATCTCCAATTCACAGAACAAGGATCCTTCACTCTCCAGGTGGGGATTTTCCCCAGGATTTTCCATAACCAAACTCCAGTGTTTGGAGCAGTGAAGGTGGGAGGAGCAATGGCATCCAAGTTGTATCTGTGTAGTTGGGATGTCCAAAACATCACCAGCAATACGATTTACACCTCAGCATCTTTTTTTGGGTAAAATATTTAAATATAAACAAAATTCCTTCCACTTCCCATAACCTGCACCTACCTGCAGATACCCACAATTATTAATGGAAGGCTGAGAGCCAAGGAGATGTAAAAGCACATTTTTCTCTCAGTGCCAGGGTTCTGTTCTCCTCAAATCCATCATCATCTGGCCCAGCAGATCAGACAGATTGTTTTATTCCTCGCCGTGGAGTTCATCCCAGTCAATAATATTGATTAGTGCAGGGTGACTTGATGGAACAAGAATAACACCCCTCTCTTAATTGGAGCCTGCATTTCCCCGTCCCTGCCTCAGCAGCTCATGCTTGGCTGGCTTCTCCAATAATTCTGTTCAGACACAGAACCCACTGGAAAATTGCAGGATCTGACATTAACAGGGGAAGTGAATAATTTTCTTTTCCTTGAACTCGCGCCTCTTTTCTTCCCCGATTAGACTTGCCACATTGTGAGAGTTCACTCTTTAAACTGCCAGCTGAAATCCCTGGATTTGTTTATAGAGCTGCTTCTTTCTAAAAACCATCAGGAAAGCTGAAAAAACTCTGTCTTCAGCTGCTTTGTGCTCCCCAAGTCCATATGTTGGGATAGGATTTTTCTGTGTGCTCAGGGTTCATTCGAGGAGCTGAGTCAGCTCTGGAAATGTTGTGACTGCAGACTTGCAGTTCCCCAGGATTTCCCCCTCCACGGGGAATTCAGTGCTGGAGCTTTTACTCTCACATCTTGGAATCTGTGGGAATTCTTGTAGGAATCACTCCTGACCCAGAGGGATTATTTAGGGTATGGAAATGCTGGTGACCTGCTCAGCTTTTTCTGTAGATTGATTGTTCTAAAGCACATAAAATTCCCTTGGAAAAGAAGGTTGCAGTCACTTCCTCATCAGTTGTGTTGCTCCTCTTTCCCATTGGAGAAATCCTTTTTGTTTGGAGTCAGAGTCAAAAATTTCAATGACCTGCTGGAGTAGTTTTGATTTCAAAACTTCGTCATTTCCCTGCCTCTAAAGCTGTCCCAATTATGTGACTGGCTTCTGTATTTGTTATTTGTTATCAATCTTTAAGGAGAGTTCACATGGAAAGGGCTTGATAATACCTGGGGGTTTCAAACTTTGCCCAAGTTCCTTTTTGGAGAGGCCTTGGAATGGAATTCCCAGAGCAGCTGTGGCTGCCCCTGGATCCCTGGAGTGTCCAAGGCCAGGTTGGACACTGAGGCTTGGAGTACCCTGGGATAATGGAAGATGTCTCCATGGGATTGGAACTGGATGGGCTTTGAGGTCCCTTCCCACCCAGACCATTCCATGATGATTTGTTTATGTGTGGGGTGTCTGGCCTGATGTCCTAAAAATGTTTTCTTCAGGAATAGTTCCATGTGGACTTTGTTGCAATCAGGACATGCAGGGCTTTCAGGAAGTTGATATTTTCCCTCATCTCTCTTTTCACCCCCAGTATCCAAAGTTAAAGGACTTTGGTGTCAGGAGCTGCCCGTGGAAGAAATTTTGGAGTGACACAGTGAGAGTGGTCAGGTTTTATTCTGACTCCAAGCCCTGGAGCCTGTGGTGTGTAAATGATGTTCCCTGAGTTGTGTTTTGCTGCCGAACTCTGCAAATTAATTTTTCCTGTAGCTGAGAGCCCGTTTGTACCCAGGTGGAACTGAGAGGAGGGAAAGTTCCACGCAGGAATTACAAGACTCAGAGTTGAGAATGAACTCCTGGGAGAGCCAGTAATGCTAAATACAATAAATGACTTAAAATCTGTCACTGGCATCCAAACCAAGGCTGGAATTGTGCCATCCCCAGTCAGAGCTGTAGCACTTGGAAGCAGGAAAATTCTGGGAATTGCTGCTCTCCAGACCCTTTCCAAGTATTGTCGGTGCAGGAAAGGCTGACTGGAAACAGAGACAAGGTAGAATAAAAGGATAAAAGGGATTTATGGAAAGGATCCAGCTTGGGCAGTGCAGGAAACCCTCGGGGCTGCACCCAAGTCAAACCCACAAATGGGCACAAAATGGCCGCCGGTCATGAGGGCTCACACTTTTATATGTGTAATTATATACATATAAATATAGAAATAATAAATATTATACACCCAGAAATGGGCACAAAATGAATGCCCAGTCACAAGGTGTCACACTTCTATATGTATGTATTATATACATNTAAATATTACACACTCACGGGTAGTCACAAAATGGATCCCTGGTCACGAGGCCTCACACTTTTATATGTATGTGTTATATACATATAAATGTGTAAACAATAAATATTATACACCCACAAGTGGGCACAAAATGGCTGCCAGTCATGAGGCCTCACACTTTTATAGGTTTTGGTTCATCAGCATATTGGAGTTAATTGTCCAATTCCAGCTCCAGGTGATGAAGCTCCATCCTCCTTGTTCCCTCTCTCCCTTCACTGTTGTTTCCACTCTTGGGCCTAAAATTTGTCCTTGTTCCCAGCTGGAAAGGAATTGTTTTGTCTCCCTACTCTGTGCAGAGAACTCACCAGCCCTGAATATGAAACCCAGAACTGCACACCAAACCAGCACAGAATCTGGAAAATATAAAAGCTAAAACTTAAGGCATCACTGTGGGCTTCAAAACACACCTGAGCCACATGGCCAAGGGCTGGGTGTTTGTCACCCGAGGTGAAGGACCTGGATTTGGTGGGTTTTGTGCCAAAATGTCCCTAAATCTGCACTGAGGAGCTCAAAGTCACCTCCAAACTGCACCTGTGCTGTTCCCTCTGCCCTGGCAGTGCTTGGGGAGAGCACAGAGAGCGAAGCCTCGTTTTAATTACTGATCTTTCACCAGGAAAGAAGCCTTTAATTCCTGTTTAATTATCGCTTGCTAAATGTTTAATTATCACTTACTATCTGAAAATCAAGGGATGGCGAGATCTGTTAGACAACTTGTCCCACGTTATTTTCCAGGAGGACCTGATGATAACTTAATTGAAGGTGGCGGGTCCAAGTTTGTCTGCAAACCAGGAGCCAGGAACATCACCATCATCTTTCACCCCCTGCTCAGGTAAAATCTGCCTTTCTGCACATTTCTACAGCTGCAAAGAATTAGAATGAATAGAATTAAACTTCTGATTTGTGGGGATGTTGGGCACATTCCAGTTCTGAGATCCCAGAGCAAAGGGGTTGCTCTGAAGTTGTTGATGTTGCAAAGTTGTTGTGCATAAAAAAAAACAAAACTTGACAATGTTTTTAAATCTTTTTCAAACTGGGCTGTGATGTCAGGTGGGATTTCCTGTCTGGGTGACCCCGTGTCACTGCTCAGTGTCATTTATTGACTAAGCTGGGTGAAGTTTATTTGCAACCTGCCACAAATTGTTTCTTGCTTATTCAAAAGTCAGAGGAACTGCAAGGTGAGTTCATTGATAAAACACTCTGGGCTGGGGGCTGCAAATTAATTCCTGATCCAGAGTGAGCCAGTGATTACCAAGATTGTCACAGCTGGGACTTCAAACAGAGCAAACCTTTGATAAACCTCTTCTCACTGTGTTATTCACCTCTGATACTTGAATTTTGCTGCTTTTCCGAGTTTGTCCTGTTGGTTTTGTGGAAATGAAATAATACAATGTTCGTCTGGGTTCATGCCAACCTCCCACCTCTTTTTTCCTGGGAGGGTTTTAATTCATTTCCCTCCTTGCCTGGGTTTGTTTGAATTCTGTCCTGAGTCACTCAGCAGCAGGGGCTTCTCTCCAATGCTGAACCCAATATGTCACAAAATAGTCATAAAAATAATTGGAATCTGATCCCCAGGGGAAGGAATCTCCTGACACCTCCGTGGCTGAGAGCTGGGCTTATTTGTGACTTCTCAGGACTTAAAAACACAGTTGGAAAAGGCACAAATTCCTCCAAATCTAAATTTCTGGTGTCAGAACAGCAGAGATTGGAATAGTCTTGAGAACATCCTGAAATGTGTTGTGGTGTGCAAGATCTTGCCTTGAAAAAGGAGTTTATTTCTTACTATGTGCCCATAACCAAGTGTAGAATTCCATAAGCACTTTTTATTTCCACTTCTGTCTCTTATAAACTGAGGAAATGTGCTAAAAATAAATTTGCTATGGGTTAATTTATAATTTTCAGCTATTTTATGATGGGAAAACATGGACAACTGAAATTCAATATGTTCTTCAAGGTGTGACTGTGATGATGTGGACTTCAATTTCTAAATCATTAATGAATTATGATGATGTGGACTTCAATTTCTAAATCATTAATGAATTTACAGACATCTTGCAAGCCCAGAGGGTGGTGATACTCCTATTTTTGTTGATGAGATCTTTCCCATTGACTGAAATTCTTTCTCTTTGCCTTCCTGCTTTATTTTTCTCCCTTTTTTTCCTCCCATCTGAGCGAAACACAAGTGCTCTGCTTTAAATAGCACTTCTCCCAAACACTTCACTTTGCATTCCCAGCCTGCAAGTCAGGCAGGAGGAATCATTTGCCTCGTAAAAAATAATTGCATCGAGATGAAGGTATCTGTGTGCAGTGTATTTTTCATGCCAAGCACCTGCAACATCTTCACTCCCTTGCATTGAGGATGTCATCAATAACTGCAGGAAAAGAAGGAAAACATGGAATGACCCAGTTTGCCCTTTTCTCCCTGAGGGATGGGAGAGTTTGGGGGTAGGAGAGGGCTCTAAAAACCATTTTAATATGATTTTATTCATTTTAACGTTGGATTCAGGGAATGTGCTGAGAGATTTGCCTCATGATGACTTAGGGATGAACGGGATGCAGAGAATCTGGGATGATCACAGGATTTCTTTAGCTGACAATAATTCCCTGCAGGGAATTCTGTTCCTGATGGGATAGCCGTGGCCTGTTTCACCAGCAGCTGAAATGCTCAGTACGGTGAATTTGCTAAAATATTGATGCTTGCAGTAATTTCTGGCACGTGGAATCATAAAATCATCGTCTCTTGGGTAGATCCTTGTTGTCCTTTTCCAGATGCTCCTGTTTTCAATGTCCAGCTGTTGGGAATTTTATGATTTAGAGATGGGACCTGTGAGTTGCTTTAGATGGTGTGATTTATTTTCTTTTTTATCTTCTGCTTCTAGCATCCAAATTTAAAAGCCTTTTCCAAGGTCTCAAATCAAACTCTATATTTAATTCTAAATTCGGCCCACAAACTCAATATTCTAAAAACTCTCTACATTTTAAATTCCAACACCCAGCTCTCCTGGAGGTAATTCCTGCAGAGCTGTGAAGTTTCCACCTGTTTTATTTTCCTTTTTGAGATTCTTTATGACCTGCCCCCCTCATCTTTCATCCCTGTCCCCT
Organism: Bombycilla garrulus; assembly: GCA_013400315.1. Taxonomy (NCBI): domain Eukaryota; kingdom Metazoa; phylum Chordata; class Aves; order Passeriformes; family Bombycillidae; genus Bombycilla; species Bombycilla garrulus. Next base: position 38,831 of record VXBU01012404.1, on the reverse strand, counting down.
GTACATGCTTGAAATGGATCTGGTTTGAATTCAAATGATCAATATTTTATTTACAAGGAGTTTTTCTCCCTTGTTTTTATCAAAGTCCCATAAATACGTTGCCAGAGGAACTTCAGCAATGCATGGACACGCTGATTTTATGAGGCAGCTGAGTGCTTGTGAAAGTATTTAACAAACTGGATCACTGAGAAACCAGACCCTGGTGTGCTGATTTAAAGCCTGAGCATCACATAAAGTGATGGCTTTAAAATATAAAATAGAATTCAGCTCTGAAATGTTGAGGGGAGAGTTGGAAGCAGAGCGTTCATACTGATCACTGGGAACTCCTCTCCTTTGTTCTCCAGCTATGAGAAGTGTCAGTGCTGATCACATCAGAGGTGCACAAGCACGGGGACAAATCTGCTGCTTATAAAGCCACTTCTTAATCCTTTTTTGTTTATAAACTGACAGTGGAACTTGGCTCCAGATCCTCTTGAAGGACACAGGGTCAGACTTTGGGGAGGAAGTGCGAATGAACCCATTCCCAATAACCAAAGTTTAGAGAAATCCTTAATTAAAACCATGGGCAGTGTAAGGGAAAATAGCAAAAAATGCTTTTCCAAGCTTTCCTTGCCGTTGAACTCCTTTAGAGCAGGGAGCCAGAGCTGGGAAGTGAGATTTGTGTTGTTCAGGATGTGGGTCCTTGATTTCCACAAGGACAACTGAGACACACCGAGGCCCAGATTAATTACCAGCACTTAATGACAGCAGCACACACGGAATAAACGAAGAGTGCGTTTCTGAGAGACAGGTGGGTGTTCTAGAGGAGGTGATTCCTGGGAATAGGTTTTCCTAACTACATCTGGAAACTAATTGCACTTAGAAATCGAGGCAGAGCCCACCTCTGATTCCCCTTAATTACATTTCATGGGAGGTGCTAAAGTATAAAAGTTACCAGAGGAGTCCAGTTGCTTCCTTCATCCTTTGCTGGCAAGGCACTGGAGTTACTGGGCTGAGGAAAAACATCACCCTTTGCAAGAAGGAATCACAGGAGCCGTCCCAAAGCCCTTCACTCTGGGATATGGAACAGCCTGAGCGATGTCTGTCGTACCATTTGTTTGGTGGGGATTTTTCCGACGTCTTTTCTTTTTTTCCTTTTTTTTTTTTCTAAATGTTTATTTGTTTCAGCTGGCATTTGAAAGGCACTTGGCTCCTCGGGGTAATAATCATTTTACATATGCTTTATAGAGTGTGTTTATTACCAGACAATTGAGGAACAGATGTCTGCAGTCTCGAGGCTGGAGGGGGAGGAAGGGGAAGGGTGGGAGATGGAGGGGATGGATGGATGGATGGATGGAGGGATGGATGGAGGTGCTGAGGGAAACACAGCTGAACAGTGCTGGATGCTGGATATCGAGGCCTGGAGGGTTTCCATTTATTACCATCAGCCACACTTCATTAGGATCAAGAGCAATTAAAAGGCTTGGAGGATGGAGGAGAAAGCCAAGTGCTCACTGATTCGGAAGGAAGAGTCACTTCCCAACAGGAGTGACCTTGGGAAGGAGGAGGGATTTTCCTGGCACCCCTTGATCTCCACCAGACCCAGGTGGGAAGGACTGGGATGTGCCTGTGGTGTCCTGATCACTTGCAGAGTCTAGAGACAAAGAAAAGAAAACAAAGAGTATGGGGAAAAAAGGGAAGAAAGAAAAGCAAAATTCCTGATTTGCCTTTGCTGCCGTTGTTTGGGATGCAAAGACTGAAGTTCAGTGCTCTGTGGTGTGTCCAGGGCACTGCAGAGTTTTCTGCCTCTTGTTGTTTGGGATTGATGGAGTGGGGTGAAGAGAGCAGCAGCAGTTTGCCATTTTCATGTAAAACAAAGTATTTCTGTTATTCCTACAGTCTTCAACACTGAAAGCAGTAGGCTTGATAGCAAATTCGGAATTATCTGTTTCTTCCAGTTATTTTAATGCAAATAAAAGAGGGATTGCTCTGCTATTAAATAAAAAAAAATCATTTAGGATTTTTGGGGAGGGTGGTGATGGACTTTTGTTGCCTGTTGATATCAGAAGGTTCCTCTCCAGTGGTGGCTCTGAGCTGCTGATGGTCAAGTTCCAGATCCCAGGAATTAATTCCCTGTGCTTGGAAAGGACCCAGGGGCACCAGTACAGCAGGAATGTTTTATGGGAATAATCCTGTCAAGCTGCTGTGGAATTCAGGATATGTCAAGATATAAAAGGTGCTGGATGTAGAATTTAAATCCTGTTTATTTGGAGAATGTTGGGAGGGGACAGCAAAGTTATTATGGGACATGAAAATCCTTTAGTCTTTGAGCATCAACTGCTGCTGGTGTTAAAAACTACATCACTAAATTGATACAAAATTTACTGTGTAACTCAGGACCCCTGTGTATCTCACCAATAACCCCTTTTAGTATATCTGTACAGTTATAATAATAATAATAATAATCATAATCTTATTTGATTTTTAAATATGCTGTAGTATCTTGTAGTTGCACATTATAAAATTAATACTTGATAATTCAGGGAGCGTGGGTTTAGGGAAGCAAAGGGAGTGTGAAAATTAGATGAGTTTGTTACATTTGAACTATGCTAAATCACACCAAATAGGTTAAGAAAAATATGTGGTATTTTAAGGTTGTAAAGGTTATTTATTATTAGTGAAGTAGATAGAAAATGTCAAGTCCTCCTGTGGCACAAATACTGCTAAATAATGAGAAGCTGATGCCTTCAGCTTTCTGAATCAAACCTAAAATACTTGATTTCAGAGAAATCAATAAGGCTGACTCAGGCTGGGAGAGGGAACTTAGAATGTTCACTACCTAAAGTTTGTGTTTGAGTCTGAGTAATGTGCAGAAGATCAGGGTAAATTAAAAAAATATCTGAAGTGCTGTTAAGTGCACAGGAAATATGATTTGGAAACTTTTAAAGGTAGTGCGTCCTTGAAAAGAACCCTCTTGATTTCATCAGGTCTTACATTTCGACAGATCCCCTCCAGAGGGTGGGAAAATCTCACTTAGTTAATGGAATTCTTGCTTCTGCAAGGCAGCAAATCTGTTCCTGCTCTCTGGGGCAGGGAGATGGGGCCTCTCTATGGTGACACAGACCAAGCTGAAATCAGATCATGAATTTCCTGGATCACTGAGGCTGGAAAAGCCCTCCAAGGCTGTGGAGTCCAAGCTGTGCCAAATTTCCACCCTGTCCCCAGCCCAGAGCCCTGAGTGCCACATCCAGGAATTCCTGGGACACCCACAGGGATGGGCACTCCAAACCTCCCTGGGCAAGGCCTGGTCACCCTTTCCATGAGGAATTTCCCCTAAAATCCTTGCTGAGGCTCCCCTGAGGCCGTTCCCTCTCCTCCTGTCCCTGTTCCCTGGAGCACAGCCCGATCCCCCCGGCTGTCCCCTCCTGCCAGGGACTTGTGCAGAGCCACAAGGTCCCCCTGAGCCTCCTTTGCTCCAGGCTGAGCCCCTTCCCAGCTCCC
>VXBU01012404.1:6434-18560 GCA_013400315.1 Bombycilla garrulus | reverse complement strand
CCCTTCCCATCTCCCTCAGGAATTCTCCAGACCCTTCCCTGGACACCTCCAGCTCTTCGAGATCTCTCTTGTCCTGAGGATCCCAGAACTGGACACATCATGGAAGCTGTAACGTGTCTGGAGACATCCAGACATTTAGAAAGAGTAAAAATCCCATTGAGGTTGCCTCATTTTCCAGCTGGATGAACCACTTCTGTTTTCAGGTGCTGTCTTTTGCTTTCAGCAAAGCAGCAGCTTTGCGTGGAACAAATGGATTCTTTTAACGGGAGCAAAACCAGTTATTTAATAGATAATTAATTCCAGGGGAAAATTGCAGGGGTGATTTGTGAGCAGCCTCAGTGATGGAAGCTCTGTGGATCCACAGGCACGCCCAGAGCTGGATGAGGAACAGGCTCTTCAGACTCATCCCTTTTCCAACCAGGCCCGCATTAAATCCGAATATCATTTCCATATCACATCCACAGCTGGAATTCCCAGTTGGACAGGAGGAAACGTGTCTTGTGTTCCGTCTCCTTTTCATTCTGGTTAAATAAATCTTTGCCCTGTGTGGGAGAAGAAAGCTTTCCACGAGCTTTGGTATGCAGGAGCTCCTTCCATCAGCAGTTCACACGGCACCTGAAAGGAATTTTGCAGGAACAGCCTTCACTGGGTATTTTTAGGAGGGCGAGGATGGCATCAGGAAACCACTAGAGACATTTCTTCTGCCTCTGGATACACATCCTGGAATAAAAGGAGCCATTACTGCCTAATGAAAAGAGGAATTGGAAGGCTGGCACTGTTTTTTGCCAAGATTTTCACCTTCCGGGGCAAAACCCGCTCTCATTTCTCTGCAGAAAGCTCCAGGAACTGTGTGTGGAGAGGAGGAGCGAGCAGAAATAACTGCTGGATGAAGTAAATTAGCTCAGGGACACGGCAGGCTTCCCTGATGGCGCTTTTGTGGATGCTGGATGTTTGGGGAGGTGTGGGAAGGAGCCAGCTCTAATTGCTCTGGGTGAGCGAGGTTGGTTTGTGTATCTGCATCTGCCCTGCTCTCATTTCTGGGATCAAAATTTCTGCATCCCCATGGTCTCCTAGGCAGGACGACGAGATACAAAGTGCAGGAATTCAGAGGAGAGAACTTCCTTGCTCTGCTGGCATCTAAAAACCCAGATGTGGAGTGTGCTGGAAGGAACGCTCGTATTTCCACAGACTCGGCACTGGAGGAAGCTTCTCACTGTTTTTTTGTTTGAGAAACAGGGAATTAAAAACATCGTGGCTTGTCCCAACCCCAGGGCAGGGATTGGCCCTGCTGAGGGACCCTCTGGAATCTTTGGGGCAGCTCGGGGCTGAATGGAGAAGCTTCACCAGTGTGAGGTGTTTCAATGCTCCAGGGAGAGCTTCCAGCACATTCCAGAGCCTGGAGGGGCTCCAGGAGAGCTGAGAGGGACTGGGGACAAGGGACAGAGGGACAGGACACAGGGAATGGCTTCAGAGTGGGAAAGGGGAGATTGGGGTGGGATCTGGGGAATTGGGAATTCCTGGCTGGGCTGGAATTCCCAGAGCTGCTCCTGGATCCCTGGAGGGCCCAAATCCAGGCTGGATGGTGTTTGGAGACCCCTGGGACAGTGGCAGGGGTGGCACTGGGTGGGATTTAATGTCCCTTCCAACCCAAACCACTCTGGGATTCCCCAAACATCTTTTGGGATGTGCAGGATTGGGAATGGAGCATGGCCTTGCTTTACCAAGACAGTAAAAAACCAGAATAAGGGGATAGAAGGCGTAAAAAAGAGGAAAACCCGCTCCTGAACTGCAGGTGGAATTGTGTGCTGAGAGAAAATCACAGTTTCTGGTGCTGTGGGAGAATAACTGAGGGGGAAAAAAGGAGTGTTTGACTGTTCTCACAGATTTTTACAGTAGCAGTGCTGCTCTTCAGCCAGGAAAATCCAAATATTCCATCTTTTTCTTTCAATCCCTGCATGGGAGCACTGTGTGAGATCCAAAACCACACCTTCGGTGGCTCTGTCCTCATGGTGCTAAAGACCCCACAACGCTGGGAATTAACCCAGGGCTGTTCCTTCCTAATCCCAAATGAGTTCTGATGTCCAGAGTTGCCCTTGGCTACTGTTTGAATGAATTAAGTTTCCAGCGTTGCCTCATATTTGCTAACTCGCTGTGGAAAGCTCGGAGTCAGATCCTCATTTAGTTAAAATAAATGTACTTCCATGGTTTTAAACAAATTTCAACCAGCGGACGATTTTGCCCGGGGGGATTTAAGAGGCTGCACGTTGGATCAGGTTCTGAGTCGCATTATAATGAGCAGGAAACGTGGAATATGTGTGGAATTTGAGGGAAGAGGTTTATACCAGGCTGGTTTTTACCTCATGCCTCATTTTCCTCATAGGGATGGAAACAAATTATTGTGCCATTGAACCGGGGTGGAAACAAATGGATGTGACATCACATTCGTGGCTCCGGGAGGAGAATTAGTCAATACAACTTTGGAATGAACATTCCTTCATTTTCAGCTGGTAGATGCAGCTTTCCCTTCATGTTTTTTGTCGTTTGGGCCTTGTGAAGGAAACATTTCAATGAAGGAAAAAGAGATCAAGGAATCTTTTCAAAGTCAGCTCTTCCCCCCCACAAACCTTTCAATCTCCTGGCTCATTTTCTGTACTCCGTGACCCTCTCGAATGTCATCTGCTCTTTTCCAACTGTAAAGCTTTTCCCTCGTGGGTCTCCTGTCTTCTGAGCTGGCCTTTCTTCCTTGGTGAGCCTTCCCTGCTCCTCCTCATCCTCCTCCAGCTGCCTCAGTGGGCCTGACACCTTTTGTCAGGCAGATTATCGAGCAGATTAGAGGATCAGACTGGAGGGAACTGGTACAAATTCTTCTGGGTCAGCAGTTTGTTTCCTGACGATCCTGTGATTTCTCAGGACAAGGTGCTGTTGATCTGTGTCAAATTTGTGGCTAAGCCCAAGTTTAAACGAGTGTGGGTTTAAGCAGCTGAGGTTTTGTGGGGTTTTTTTGAGGGAAACTGGAGGAGAAAGGAGAGAGGAGAAAGGAGAAAGGAGAAAGGAGAAAGGAGAAAGGAGAAAGGAGAAAGGAGAAAGGAGAAAGGAGAGAGAAAGGAGAAAGGAGAAAGGAGAAAAGAGAAAGGAGAAAGGAGAAAGGGTAGTTGAGTTTTCAGCTCTTTTTTCCCTGAACTTTGCATCTCTTGGGTTTTTAAGAAATGGTCTCTCTGAGCAAAACAGAGTAAGAAAATGACCACAGTGGTGAAGGGAGATAAGTGAAATTTTGGCAGGTTTGGTTTTGGATTCTTTCTCACTCTTCCAGTAAATTCTATCCTTCATGGATCCATCCCCACAGCTCAGAGGTGGCACTGGGTTGTTCCCACCTGGTTATTTTGAACAGTTGCTGCGTTTCCCTCACACTCAGCAGTGGCTTTCTGGGAATCTTTACTGCAGGAGTTTGAATGAAGATCCCTTGACCTTACATGAAAAGCCAAGAACATCCCTTTAGATCATGGAATTAAAGTCATTTTGTAAAATGTTCCCCCTCCCGCTTAACATCGAGCTTTCCTCTCCCTGCAAACTGGAGGGAAGTTGTTTTTCTGTGCTTCCAACTTCATGAATATTCACTCAAGAATTTCAGGGTGTTTGGAGCAAAGGGGCTCCGCTGTTGTTCACAGATCTCCCAGCCCTCCCTGCTTGTGATCCCTCAGCACCTGTGCCATCCGTGGCCGAATTCCCAATCCTGTCAGGAAAGGGCTGGAGCTCCTCGTGTTTCTGGGTCTCCTCAGGTCAGTGGCAGCACGCATCCATCAAAAAGCTGTGAAAGGAGCTCCCTGAAGCTCTGCCAGCTCCTTTTGCCCCAGTTTGGGGGACGAGCTGCCGACAGCTCTGGGGGACCTGCCAGGCGTGTGCCAGCTCCGCCTCAGAGGGCGTGAGGAGACTTTGGGATTGCTCCAGGTGAACCTGGACACACCTCGTGCTCCAGGTGCTCACTGCTGTTTTCATTTTGTTTTCATTTCGTCTGTGTTTTCACCACAAATCCTGTTTTTTGAAGAACTCCTCTCTCACGTCTCACTGAGCACTCGAGGTCAGTTTGCAAATCCCTGCGAGGAGAGGGAATTTTTATTCCATAAGAACAGTTTGAGGCTTGCTCTACAAAAAAAAAGGAAAACCCAAGGTGCTGATGTGTTTGTAGGGACACAAACAATGAGATTTTTCCAAAAACACTTCAGTCCTGCCCTGTTCCCAGCGGTGTCACTGGGGTAGGGCCTCTGGAAAAGAGCCTGGCTTTATTTACAAACTTGTGAAGGGTTGAAAAGTTCATATTAAAACATAAAATGGGAAAACATTTCAAACTCTATCTGCCATCTCTGTAAAATAATATTCTGCAGCATCTAAGCCTGCCACAGCAAAATGTAATTTCAGTTTGTATTAGACAGTGACTGAGGTTACAATGAGCACCCTGTGTTTTATTTTCTGCCCTAACATGTACTTAAGGGGAATTACGATCTTCTTAAATCTTTATCCTTTGTTTTCTGCAGGTAACCGAATGTATCCTTGCGGTTAAAATATTTCTCTTGGTTTTTAGAGGGAATAAACACTTCTGCTCTAACTCTGATCTGTGGCGCCGTTTACACGGTGAAGAGTCTGTTGTGTTGTTAAACGCTCTCATCTTTATTCATGTCCCGGGATGATTCAGCCTTCCCCGTGAATCAGAATCAGCTCTTCACAACCTGTAGGAGTTCAGCTGGCATCCCGAATAAACAGAGGGGCTGTTTTAAGGTCTGGGTAATTTATTTGTGCTCCTTCAGGAGGCTGGAGCCGAGCCCTGCTGCGGTCGGGGTCGTTTTTGGCTTTAATAACTCGCAGAAAACGCAGCGCTGAGAAGGAACTGCGAGATTTCGGCTCTCTCAAATTGATGCTGTTTGATGAGAGATGCCCTCAGAAGCGGTGCTGGCTGCCATCAGTGTAAATTCGCTGTCTGGATTCCTTAAATCCCGTCTAAAAGCAGAATTGGGGGGATTAGCGGCTCCCCCTGAACGCGGGTAACTCACCTCTCTCCTCTGAGCTGTGCTGGCAGTAATTACCGCGTTAAGTTCCCTCTGTTTGTTCATCCTTACAGTAAATTAAGAAAGGAAGATTTGGGACTTGTCTGCAGCTTGATGGGCTTTGCAAATAGAGATGTGCCTTCAAAGAGTCATTTAGAGCAATTATTTGAGAGCAGTTCTTTGCTGATGGAAACAAAACACGCTATTAGAGGTTTAAAAAAAAAAAAAAAATAACAGACCAGCACAGCAGTTATTTTCTTAATGTGCTCCAGTTTATGGCTTTTTAGTCTGGAATCCCCAGCTTCTTAAAACTGTTTTTATACATTAACAGGGATTTTGAATTGCTACACCCGTAGCTCTGCTCCCAGGAAACCTCCCGGTGAAGGGTTGGGATATGATACCCGACTATATTTAGATGGATTTTTCTGACTGGAGTGGGGCTGACTCGAAAAAAAAATCTTCATTTTAATATTCCAGCGTGTCCTTTTTTTTATTCTTGGAGAGGTAGCACTCTGCCTTTTCAGGGAAAGTGTTTTCCCAGATGGATCCTCCTCCCTGGATCCCAGGCTGCTGCCTCCCCACAGCACTTTGGGGTGAGAGAGATTCGGGACCTGGCACCAGAGTTCGAGTGAGCCCCCAAAAATGAGATCCTGGTGAATCTTTGCAGAGAGACAGGAGCAATTGATTTCTGTGTCAGCTGAGATAAAAATATAAATTCTAGTTTGTGTCTCCTCTTAGGGAGGTTGGCCACTCCTCTTTAAGTTCCCCCAAAGGTCAGCTCCTCTCAGACTCCCAGAACAAACCCCTGCTGCTCCATGGGTTGGAAGGCACTGCCCATGTGAGGTTTGCACAAATCCACAGTTTGTTCCTGAGCTGCTCCCTTTGCCAGCAGTTCCAGTGTGGTTTGTGGTGATTCATTTCTCTCCCAGGGAAACGTTCAGTCCCATCTGCAGAGCCAGAAGTACCTGCAGCTTTCTGCTTTCTCCGTTTGTTGTGTTTTTCTGTGTCCAGGCGCGGTGAAAACTCACATTCTGCTTTAGCTTTTCTCATTCCCTGGCTGAATTGGTCTCAGTGTGCTGGAATCTCCCACTCCAATCCCTTTTCCTGCCCATCCTCATTCCTGTCTGTACCAGCTCCACCCCCACTGAAGTTTTTGGGTTGGAAGGACCTTCCAGTTCCACCCCTTTGCCATGGGTGAAGAACCTTCCACGAGATTTATTATCCTCCTGAAGATTTCTGCTGGGCGTGACATTAACTGAGTTTTCCTCCTCGCGTGGCCTTTGTTCCATCCTGTTGTTGGAAACGGGGATTGATGAGTTTTTAGGGACGCTCAGGGAGCAGCTCTGTGTGACCACATCTTCTCTGGGCTGAACGAGTGCTGCTGTCCAGAGTTCTCCATGCACATCCAGAGGCTGCGGGTCTTGGGAAGCGATGGAAGAAATCCTGGGAGGATGAAGTCCAGAGGGAACTCTGCACTCTGCAGCTTTGATGATCAGTCCACACTCTGTTCTCTTGGTTTGTTTGCTCCTTAAATGCATTAAGACTCTTTGGGGCAGTTAAATCTCATTTTTTTTTCTCTCTCATCTCCCTGCAAAGGTGAAGCAGGGCCTGGGGTGCAGCTCAGCTGCCTCTGGGACTGCAGCATTCCCACATTCCTGCTCTCCTCTGGCCTCGCCCCAGCAGCTCCAGGTCCTCGTGGTGTGGAGGGCAGCTCTGCAGGAGGGGTCTCAGCTGAGCTGGGCAGAGGGGATGATCCCATCCCTCAGCTCCTGCCCACAATCCGTTCTCTCTTGCCTTTCTGGGCTGAGTGGACATGGCCAGGGCACGTCCAGCTTTGCATCCTCAGCACCAGTCCCTCTGCTCAGAGCTGCTCTCAATCCCTGCTTTATCCAAACCCTGACCCACTTCAGCACCTCGCACTTGCCCTTCTTGAATTTCATCAAATTCCTCACTCCTCGAGCTGACAAAACCCCAAAGCTTTAATCAGTAACTGCTATGAGAGGAATTCAAACTTCGGATTTGGAAGCTGCCCTGCTGTAACTGATGCACGTACTCCTCCCCTGAGTGCTGTTTCACGGCGTTTTTCTTTACAAAAACACCTGGCTTGAACACTTGTGATGTTACAGGATGTTTTTAGGGCTGTTAGAGACAGAAGAGTCATTAGAGGTGGGATCAGAAAAGGGGGTGAGGAAAAGCCGTCAGCTCTCTTGTTGTTGAAACAATGGCAGATCGAACGACAGCAATCGAAAATGAACTCTATTATTTCTCACTCACTCCTCCTGTCAGTGATTGAGGCATTGCAGAGCACGGAGCAGGAAAATAATAGGTTGCTTTCACAATGGGAGAAGTTTAACAAGTGCTAAATGATTGATCCGACATCGGGGCTGCCTCAGCGAGACCTCAGCGAGCGCCGCTGGTGCCTGGCTCGTCCTGATTGCTGATGGCCCCGCTGGGCTGTCACACCTTTGTCACACCCCATCTCCCACACCGAGCCCCTCAGAACCCCAATCTGCTGCCTGGCGAGCGGGATTGGAACTCGGGGCCATGAGGGAGATGCTTCAGGGTGGGGCTGAACGCGGGGGTTTTCACACAATCCCCTGCCAGGCCCTGCTTCACTGGCACAGGGATCCTGAGGCGGCCACAAAGCCAGAGGATGAGTTTGGGAGTGAATTATTCTCTGTGGGCGCTGGTGAGCACTCTGGCATTGTGTGGATGTCTCAGGCCGTTTTTATCTGGTTCCTTTTCTCTTGTAGGGTTTGACTTTCTGGTTCCTGTGCTTTTTTTGGGATTTGATGTGAGCTGCTCAAGCAGCGTCTGTCACTCATGGTCATGGGGTTCATCCTAAAGTGCTGGGTTCATCTGGAAGTGCTGGGTGTCCTCATAATCACCTCCTAATAATCCCAGAATTTTGGAATGGGTTGGGTTGGAAGAGATCTGAAATGTGGCACCCCTGAGATATCTGGGAGAGCTGGGTCACCTCTGTTTCTACTCTACTGACAGATACTAAAACCCAAAATCTATTTTTTCACCCTGTGATAAACTACAATATCATCTACTTTATACATTAACAAAACTCAACTTCTCCCAAAGTCCTGGAAGCTTTTTTTCCATGGCCAAAGACTGAAAGCTGTGCTCTCCCAAGAAACAAAATATCACAGGACAGGCACAGGGAATATTTCCTGTATCCTGGATTCCCACACATTAAAACCCAAATTTGGCAAATCTGAGCCCAAGCTGCTCCTTGCACAGCGAATTTAGGGAAACAGAGGCACAACAGTTCCACAGAAAAAAATGTGACAAAGCCAAGCTGTCCTGTGAACAACAGCAGCAAAAATTGGGATAACCCTTGCTCTGCTACCCCATCAAATACAGAGCAGCAGAACAGTCTCATCAGCTGAAGGAGAAAAATCAGTGAGTTTGCCATGATTTATTATGTGGAGATCTCCTGCTTCATTTGTTGGGAGTCAATATTTTGCCCACGAGCCGTGGAAGCCTCGCAGGACGTGGACATTCTGTTCTGAAGCAGCTCCCCTTGGCATTTCCTTAATGAACTCAGAATTTATGGGCTGTGTTTTACATCCCGTGCCCCCAGAGTTTGTTCCAGGCAGCTCTGAAGAAATGAGCTGTGGAGTTGTTACCCTCCTTGGTTAAGTCAATAAAATTAATTTGTTTGGTGAGGAGCTCCACTTGGCCTCCCAGATTCTGATTTTTGGGGGGAAAAGCAACAGGAAAGGCGCTGATAAAATATGGGAGAAGCAGAACTGAGCAGGCAGGGTCTGGAATTGAGGTGATGATCGGGAATTCTCAAATGGTGACAGTGATTGTTCCACTGAAGAACCTTTTGTTGGTTTTAGGTGAGGGATTTTAACTATTTGGGTGTTTTGTAAATAAATTATTATTGCTGTGAAAGGTCGGGGATGGTTCATGTGCTGCCTTTCCTAAGGATCAACCAGAGTTCTGCTCTTCATCCCAAAAAGTCACATTCCTGTGTTTCACTTGTTAAAACCTTCACAATATCATCAAAACCNTTTTTATTTTTATTTTTATTATTCCTGTAAGTCCTGGGGAGACACTTTCCTAAAAAAACAGTGTCCTGACCTCACTACATTGCTTTTATCCCAATTTTGAGCGCTGCCAGACCCCCAAATGATTGGAACAGCAAGGACCAGACTCCTCTTGAGCTCCTTTATTTTCTCCCTGCGCTTTTGAGTGTCTGTTCTGGTGTTCCAGCTCCCACAAAAAAACAGGGAATCCTGCTCCTGCTTGCATCACAGCAGGAAAAAGCCAAATTTGAGCTGTCTCCTGTGATTATTTGACGTGAGCCAGCAGTGACACTTCAAAACAGGCAGAATTTCTGAACACAAACATCCTCAAAAAAACTTTTCACTTTGGAATCTCTCTTTCAATGCTTTCCAGCCTGAACTTCCCCAATCCCTCGTGGATCAGAGCTGCCTCGGAGCTGTCACGTTTTGGCTGCCGTTGTTTTGCAGTGCCTTTGCAATTGCTGATTCACAGAGCAATAAACCGCCAGGACTTTGGGTTGGAATCTCTGAAAGCAGAGCAGCACACGAGGAATGGATTTCACCTTGCCAGGAGGAGCTCTTGGCCACATTTACAGTCTGTCACACAATTCATCTTCCTCTCCCATGCAAGTGCTGTGCAGAAATCCCGTTGTGAGGCAATAAAAGAGGGAATATTCTCATTTAAACCAGGTTTTTTTTGCATCAGATCACCTTTTTAGAGCTCTCTCAGAGTGCTGTCTGATCGTTGCACAGTGCAAAGTTGAAGCGGTGCTGGGTGGCGCAGTGACAGCTGCTAAATGGAGATCGTTCCGTGTTTTCTGATTAGCAAAACTACAAAAGCCAGAGGTGAAAAACCATTTGAGATTATCCGGGTGCAATCTCTCTGTTGGTTAGGAGCATTTCGGTGATGAATCGGCCCTTCAGCCTCAGTGGGGGCCCAGCAGGGCGGATGAAAAGAGGATGAAATGTGGATAAAATGTGGATAAAATGTGGCTGAAATGTGGCTGAAAAGAGGATGAAATATGGATGAAATGTGGATGAAAGGAGGATGAAATGTGGCTGAAATGTGGCTGAAATGTACATGAAATGTGGATGAAATGTGGCTGAAAAGAGGATGAAATGTGGCTGAAATGTGGATGAAATGTGGCTGAAATGTGGCTGAAATGTGGATGAAATGTGGCTGAAATGTGGATGAAATGTGGATGAAAAGAGGATGAAATGTGGCTGAAATGTAGATAAAATGTGGTTGAAATGTGGATGAAAAGAGGATGAAATGTGGCTGAAATGTGGATGAAATGTGGCTGAAATGTGGATGAAATGAGGATGAAATGTGGATGAAATGTGGCTGAAAAGAGGATGAAATGTGGATGAAATGTGGCTGAAATGTGGATGAAAAGAGGATGAAATGTGGCTGAAATGTGGCTGAAATGTGGCTGAAATGTGGATGAAATGTGGCTGAAATGTGGCTGAAGTGGCCAAACAAGGGATGGAAGAATAGGAGGATAATCACTGCTGGTTTATGGGTGGGGAATGAACACCCAGGAAGATCAGGGGATTGATCAGAGAATCGCTAAGGACTCTGTTCATTGCTAAACCACCTCAGGTGCCACATCCAGAGGTTTTTTTAACACTCCCAGGGATGGAGATTCAATCACCTCAGGTGCCACATCCAGAGGTTTTTTTAACACTCCCAGGGATGGAGATTCAATCACCTCAGGTGCCACATCCGGAGGTTTTTTCAGCACTCCCAGGGATGGAGATTCCAGCCCTTTCCCCGGGCAGCTCTTCCAGTTCCTGTTCCAATCCTTGTCCTGCAGAGTTCAGCCCTCGATCCAACAAACACCTGGAGCAACTTCGGGCCTTTCATTCCTCGGACTTTTAGAGAATCGGGAGCTGAACCAAAATTCCTTCAAATCAGATCCCATCCACCAACTCAAGGAATAGTTTTCCTCCCATTTCTCAGCTTTGCTGATGCGTCTGGAGGCAGCAATTGAACATATATTGGGGAAAAAAAAAACAAAACAAAACCAAGCCCAGATGCTTATTTCAAAAGGGAAGAAAGCAGCATTGTTCAAGCTGCATTTAAGTCGTTATCTCTTCTTATTGCTGCTGCTTTTTTTCCAGAAGTCTCTCGAGTTTGGCTTTCAGGGATAACAAACCCGGGGTGGAAAGCAGAGGTGGTGGCTGCTGGGCTTTTCAACATCTGGGGCTTGGGAGGAGGAGAGAAAGGGGGAAAATCTATGAACTATCAAAATGTGGTTGGCTTTTCATTCCCGGATCGATGTGGGATCTCTCAGCGCATCACAATGCGAAATGGTGCATAATATCACAGTCCTAAATTGGCTCAAATTATTGTGTTTTTAAGCCCAGCCAGCTTTGTTTAAATAATGGCTTTGCCATGGAGATTTGTCTCATTGATTGGATACTTCGGAGTGGCAGAGCGAGAAAAATGAATTTGTGTCAGGCTGAATTACAGGTTTCCATATATTATTTAAGCGTTGCTCTTTACCTCTCCCTCTGTCAATCATCATTTCCTTGCAGATTGCTCTATTTTTAATATTTCTCAGAGTTGGAGGTTACTTTTTTTCACCAGCAGCAGCTCTGAAGCAAATGTTATTTTAGTGACGATGTAATAGTAATTAATAATTACGGGATTTATCAATGTGTGAGTTTCCATTTCCCCCTCAGCTCTCCGGGGACAGAGCTGTCCCAGCCCTGGGGACACAGCAGCAGCACCTGGATACAATTCCTTTCTTCTCTTCTGATGTTGTGGAATGAAGTGGTTTTATTCCACTGAGGAAGGGTGATAAAAATTGCTCATTAAATTGTTCCAATCAAAGCAGCTTTTTCTAAAAGTTGTTGGTGATAAGGGCAGAGCTCAGTGAGATGGGTTTTGAGCAGCTGGAAATGAGAGAGGTTTCGTTTTGCTTTAGTGGTTGCGGTTGAGACGGTCAAAAAATCGGTGAGAGCCAGGGGGAGGAAAGAAACAAAATCAAAAGAAATGCATAAAAATTCCTGGGGCCAGAATTGCTGCAGTGATTCCAGAGGAATCCACGGAGCTGCTGCAG
>VXBU01012402.1:40888-54022 GCA_013400315.1 Bombycilla garrulus | reverse complement strand
CAGATATTGATGCTGTTACTTTGTGTTTGGTTCCCTTCCCTTCTGTGACAGTGTGTGTGGACATGGATGCTGTTGCTTTGCTTCTTCTTTCCTCTTCCTTAAGCATACGCTGCACCACACCACGTAGTGTTTTGTTTCTAAGCATGTTGAAGGTTGTGCAGAGAAGACAAAGCAGAACCAACAACAGCACTGTGCTGTCCTTGAGAGAATTCAACATTTTCAAAAACTGTTGTCTCAGGTCTGAAAGACTGGAAAAAAACATTATTTACCCCTCCCCCCAGCAGTAGGGTGAGATTGTTGAGGCCCCAGATGTAGCAGCCTAGACTAGGACAAGCAAATAAAGTTGAGTATATATTTCAAATGACATTCATTGCCTCAGAGGTTATCATGCAATAGACATAATAGACCAGTAAAGCAATTCTTATACCATACCCGGCTCTACANGGAAAAAAACATTATTTACCCCTCCCCCCAGCAGTAGGGTGAGATTGTTGAGGCCCCAGATGTAGCAGCCTAGACTAGGACAAGCAAATAAAGTTGAGTATATATTTCAAATGACATTCATTGCCTCAGAGGTTATCATGCAATAGACATAATAGACCAGTAAAGCAATTCTTATACCATACCCGGCTCTACAAGAAGCATTACAATTGGCAGATAGCTCCCCATGTGTGGAAAAATATAGAGGGCTATGTATAAGACCCATGTAAGCATGTTGAGAATCACAGCAAATAGGTAGTGACTACAAAACAAAATTGTAATTCTGATTTTTCTCAGTACATCCTGATGCACGTTGGGTGCCAAAAATGTGCTGGTTTGAAAGCAAAATCAGTGAGACTCCAAGTCAGAAATATAATTTAATAGGAAAAAGTAAAATACCTGCAAGTAATACAAAAGAAGAAAAATAAACAAACCACTGACAGAGTCAGAATACAACCTGATACCGTAATAGTTAGGGTAGTGGTAGCCGTCCAGATGAAGGGGTCTTGCTGAAGACAGGTGTGGTAGCTCTTGTCCTCTGGAAACCAGTGGGTAAGGGCTGCTTGTTCAGTCCCAGTCCCCACATTATATCCAGGTGGGAATGCTTGGCTCCTCCCCCTAGGCGGAGCATCTCACAATGGGCTGATGTTATTGTATGAGTCATGCAGTGGGTCCTTAATTGCCTATTAAACACAAATGGGTCCCTGCGCGGGAGTTATCTATGACTCATGGAGCAAGGTGTTGATGGCCCATTAGCAGAAGATAGTTCAGGGGAGGAGGCAAAGAAAAACACTGCCCCTCCTGATTTCAACAGCTCATGAAGATGGAGATAGAATACATACCTTCTGGCATATTTTTACATTGTAACCTAGGACACATGGAATACAGCGAGTTCTGCTTAACGTGCCTGGTAAAGGCATACCTGAAAAAGGTCTTTTCCCAGTCCTCATAATATAACAAAACTCTGGAATAAAAGTAAAATTTGAACATGCACTGCATCTTTGTCTATTATCACTGAACAATTTACAAATTAAACAAAGGCTTATTACAGAGCAGCTAGAACATGAGATAATCCAAATGAAAACAAAACCACAAAGAGTTAGTCAGCCTGAGACTTTCCAATCCTAACCATTATGCAGTGGAACAAGTAAGCCAGAACTAGCTGGCCATCACTGTTGATGTGAAAGGGAAGAGGTTTATTTCCAGTGAGTAACCACAGAAGTCCCTGATGGAGTGGGAAAGGGAATGGTAAGGGCTGAAGAATGCTGGCATTAGAGTGACTATCTTTGCATGAATACAGCATTGGCGTGATTACCAGTCCTGTTGGAGTTTAAAGTAATTTTTCATTCCAAAAGTAACTTTATTTCTCTATTGTCTGGGGGAAATGACAAATATGTGTTTTTCTCCTCCTCACAAGAGAAAATGCTGCAATGTACATTGACAAAACAGACCTCTGAACTGCAGACACTGACTGGCTGTAGGAGTCTAAATGGAATCAGTAGTATCAGTCTTCTGTCTTGAATACTTGACCTCAAATCACTGGAGGCAGCCACTCTTCCCCAGTGCTGTGCTCAGTCTCAAAACTCCCTGCTTGTAAACAGGAGATGCCATGGCAGAGAATACTTTCCCATTGAGACAAACTTTTCTAGTTTCATTTCTTTTTTTGAGATGAACAGGTCCTGCAAGGATTCTGTATTGACTTCTCTATCACTTGCAATTTTGAGGGGAGCTCAGAAGAAATGCTTGGATATCTGGCACAAGAGCTTTATGTACACAGACACACACACACATATATGTATTATGTATATAGTTTATGGCTGTATGCTATTAATAACTCTAGTTTAAATTGACTCTATGCATCATCAGCTTGCATGGACACTTTCATCTGTGGACCTAAGCAAGGAGAAGACAATCTCTGCCATTTGGAAGAACAGTACAACCTTCATACTTCTTCCCTAAAGTGTTTCAGCTCATAAAAAGCAAAAAATATATTATTTTTTATTGCATTATCTTTTGAAAGTGATACTCCAAATGAGCTGAAGTTAGTAGAAATCCATGATCGCAGACCCAATCATATTGCATTTGTTTTGTGTCAGGGTGCAGCAGGGGCTGGGACCAATGGGGGCTCCCCTAGGGAGGGCTTAGCTGGGTTTCAACAACCAGCACCTTCAATAGTGATGCATGTCCTGGGAGCAGGGAATTTGGAATGTCAGCTCACAGCCCAAGGTTGAGTCAGTGGAGTCTATGGCTTCTTGCATTCAGGTGTAATAGAGGATTTTATAAGATATGAATACTTCATTTCTTTAGAAGCATTGATAGCAAACTTCTTATGTTATCCTGCATACTTGGGAGGTGTCTCAACAAATGGCAACAGAGCTACTCACCTGGGCATGAGTGTTCTTCCTTGAAGAGGCTGTTACGTTGGAATAAGAGCTGACAGATGAGGTGGTATTCAAATCATCTGTGCTGATGTTATCAAGAGTGTCACTGAGGCCACTGCTAACTGAGCTGCTGTCATCCCAGCTGCAGAGAAAGGAGCACATCTACTTCACATACCGTGTCTCAATAGGCAGAAAACATCTCAAAATCAATAGATGTTTTACTTATTTTTCAACTTATTTACCAGACACTTTTCAGTAATATTTCCTAAGGCACAATGAACATTGTTCTTTAGATTTTTAAATTAATTATTCACTCACAGTCAAGTGGTTGCTTGTTCAAGTTATGAAAGATGCAGGTGTCCTTAAAAAATTGACATCAGGTCTAAGTATAAGTCATTAAAAGTCAGTTCGTTTCATGCTTCATTACAATCACATTCAGCCCACCGGCAGGGAAATCCATTAATCTTAAGTGATATTGCTAGTCAAAACATTATCAATATCTTGGAGAAGACCTGATGAATTGCCAGGCTACATAAAAATAAAAGGACTATCTTTTCTGCAGACTAATCCACTGTCAGCAAGAAGCCAATATTTTCAAAAGTTTTCTTTTCTCTTATTTTCAGTCTCTGCCTAACTGGTGCAATGTCATCAAAATAGCAATCCCTGAGAATACAGTCACTGGGGCCGACAGAGAATACGTTATACATCTCTGAAGAAACACAGTCTGTCAACTGTTCTGCTTTGGAGATTGTGGCAAAGGACGCAAATGAGAGAGAGGCTGCACTTACAGAAATGTCATTACCATCTCTCACAAATGCCTTGCTTTTGCATGGAAGGGAGGTTGATTTGTATTTCACAGCCTTTTCTCTACAGAATTGCCTCTCTATGGCATTACATTATGACCTTTATTTTATTGCCATATATAGCTTTATACTTCCAGTATTTTGCTACATCTCCACCTGTTCATCATGTTTTGGATTATTGACAGGCTAAAAGTTTGAAAAAAAATTCACCTTATCACTTTCAATGGGATTCATCTCCTATAATTTTAGGGATATAAAAGTTAGGTATCTCATTTAGGTTATCTAGGTGTCCTTTATAACCAGTATTAAAAGCAGCCTCCTCCAGGAGGAAATTCATCCTGGCTTAAAATGTCTCAGGCTTGTGGGATAAACTGTCCACTGAAGGTGCTTCTTTTTGTCTTTTCCTCTCTTAGAGAGGGGAGGGTTGATAAAGCCTCTTCCACATACATACATAACTTCTAGAAAGACAAAGCTATGTGTTTACATCTGCTAATAAAGTCCCAACACAAGGGAGTACATTTTATCCTTGTTTTGCTGTAGCTTCATTAGATGATCTTTAGAATAATAAATGTAATTCAATTCCCTAGTTAAATTAAAGCTCAGTACTTTGCCACTAGTCATTCAAAGCAAACAAGAATTATATCTGTGAATCCTTATTTTACATTTGGAGTTTTGGGAGACAGCAGCAGTGACAGAGAACTGCATGGAAGAAAATGCATGCTGATGCACTAGAAAGTTCAGTGCACTAGTCTTGTATCCTAGCAACTGCAGCAAGCATTACCTTCCTTTTGAGAAAGGTAGAAAATCACATTAGTAATCCAGCTCAGTGACAAGATAAACATATTTCAGAGAGAAAGAGTTTATTACAGTGCTGCACTTTCCACCACTGAGTACAATGACTACAAATAAATATGTCTTCTGCTAATTTTCACGGGATAAACATGAGTAATTTCATAATGAAATTCTTATGTCATACATAATAGGCTGTCCACATTCATCTAAGAACCATCTCTGAAGCACTAGTCATTTAGGCTTTCTGTGTTTTTCACTGTCTACTGTGATGCATAATTTCACTGATGCTAAAAAGCCATTAATAAAATGCTGTGTATCACATAGGAATATACCTTTAGAACAGTGTTAAGACTGAGAATCTTAAGGATGGATAAAAAAATAAATAATATAAATGTGATTAAGTTGTAGAAAAAAGGTCATTAAAAGCTCACTAAAGGCTGCTCTTAAAATATATATAAACTATAAATCATAAAAATGATATATATTGGATACTTCCAGAAGGAACATGAGCTTTTAAAGTATGAAATTCATGTAAAATAATATTTGACCATCGATTTTCTGAGTCTACCTAAGACTGTGAGGATCAAATTTCATCCTCTTTCCCATGTCCCTCTGTTATTATACTCTATTTTAATTTTTCATACTTCATTTTGTGCTCCTTTTTACTCTGTAAGAGAATTGAGAATTTACATTTTCTAAATTCTGGAATAGTTCAGTTGATTCACAAAATATAACTATGCTCTCTACAGCCAAAGTTTTCAGGCAAATATTACCATGATCACATTTTCTATTATGGCTTCTCTGTGGTGTTTCACACTCATCACACCTCACTCACCAGCAGACTATTAGTGGGTTCAGGAAACACTCATGGCCATCTTGAAAATTATATAGAAGATCACTCTGACACCTCAACTACTTACCTTTCAGAGTCATCACTGTATTTGCCTGGATTTTTTTTTCTCTTGCGATAGGTGCTTGAGATGTTTTATAAATTTGGGCGCTTTCATACAGCAACATTTCTGGCGATATTCAGTATGCCTATAAAAACCCGGAATATTGGAACCTGCTTTCTTTCTGGCATATTCTAAGGACTGTTACAAAAACAGTCCTTAGAATGCCTACTTGATGCAATGTTTTGCACCAGCCTTTTGAAAACACATGGTAAAAAACCAAAACCTCCAACAGAACAGACTATATCAGCTACTCCTCTGACAATAAGAATTGTTGCTTTTACATATTTTGATGTATTATCCAGAGCTATTTTAACTTGCTCATGCAGCTAAACTTTTGTATTTCAGTACTTACTTTTTCTACTTTTACAAACCTCTTTCCCCAAATCTAGATACTAAAGCTGCTATCAGACAAGTAAGTATGTTTTCAATAATAAAAATGCCTTGTTTATAATTTGGAAAAAAACCCATTGATTTTTCATATTAATGTATTAATGTATTAAGGTATCCTTTAAACTAGTAAACCCATGACAAAATATCTGATAAAATTATTGTACATCATTCTGAGATTGAAAATCCATCTGTGGGAGTCTGCAGCAAACTCTAATTTTAGTTCTTGTTCCTCCTACCCATCATCAAAACAATATTAATTTATATTTTAGTATACTGGCTCAGATTCATCTTTCATTTTATTATTTATTTACTTTTCTCTTTTTCACACATTCTACAGAGTCTATGACATGTTAGGTTAGCATTGCTGCTCATTAATGCATTACACCACTTTGTTGTTAAAACCCATGTTTTAACTTCTTATAATGTTGACAAAATTTGCTTCATTTTTCTGGGTGTCAGACTTAGGCTGATTTCTTAAAAAGCAAATGTCAGCAAATGCAGCTATCTGAGACTGAGGAGACTGAAGCTAAGAGAAAAGTGCATTGTTTTGACAAGTTCTGGCAAATTTTTCTTTCAGAAACCCCTGGATCCCAAGAGGATCTGGAGAAGAACCTTGATATTCAGCAAGACAATCTTCTCATTAAGGAGATGAATTTTGCTATTTCTAAGAGAAATCTTCTTCAATCTGGAAAATTCATAGTTGTCTTCAAAATCACTGCTTGCATCACTGTATCACTTGCATCACTTGCATCAGAGTATCTGACAGATTTTTTATTTTCAGCAACTCAGCTCATTTGGCTTTGTCTGGGTTTAAACCAGCAAACAGAGAACAAGCAAACATCCTAGTAGTTACTCTTCTCATTGTGAATGCATATAACACTGCAGTGCTTGAAAACACAACCACATCTTATTTTTTCCTCTAGAAATGCTTAATTAATTTAGTGCTTGTAAAAGGTCTGCTTTATGGATGAATCTGAATTCATCTGAAAAGATGCCTTCTGTCTTCATTCAAAGAAGTTGAAGGTTCTGTAACAAAAGGGACTTTATGAAGCATGATTGAAGCCCCTGGTGTAACTGACTCCCTGCAATCTGCAAGGCAACTGCTTAAACCAACATTTTAAAATAAATTGGACACCAATAAAGAGCTTCTAATTTAATTTAGTGGTTTGCATTCAACTTGCAAAGATGTAATGCATGGAAATGTGTGCTTTGAACCTATATTTTGCTGCAGAGATATCTTAAAATTTAGGTTACTATCAACCCAAATTGCATGTCAAAACCCAGCACCTTTTTTTTTGGCCTTATTATTGCTGTACCTCAGCTTTAAATCTGTAAAATGGAGACCAATAAATGCACAAATGCTTAAAATGATGGCCACTGTGTTACACCTTTCATCCCAAAACATACCTCATGGCCTCTGACTTTGCCCAGACTCTTTGCAGTACCTTTGTCAATATTATTTCTGCTTAGATCTGTGTTTTCCTTTGATGTACTAATTATGCCAGTGAGATCAATTGCACTAGCTAAAGCTCATCCCCTAATTCTAGCATGCATCTTTAAAATCTGAACAATTCTTTTCTGTTTTGACGCAAGACATCATTACTAATTGGTGAAGGGCCTATGAATATTTCAAACATCCCAGTGCTTCACAAACTGCTCCAAATCCTTCAAGCAAAGTTTCAACTCCTTGACCATATAAAATACCCCATAAAGTTGAGAAATCCACAACTTGCTATTGACACAGTTGGTTAGTCTCCACTATCACTCTTTGTTTCAATTTCATTAGTGTGTGCTAGTACTGAAAAGATCTCCTCACAACAATCCTCTCATTGAGCTCCCTACCACATAATGTTCTGGAAATGGCAAGGTGTCTGAAGGCAAAACACGGTGCTCAGCATCAGTATGTAGAGCTGAACATAGGCTACAAACACATTGCAACAAGTATCCTCAAATGGAAAGATAAATTGCATTCAGATGTGCTCATGAAACTTTTTTTGTTTGCTTACCACAAGTATCTGGGGCTTTTTTTAAGTTCACACACTGAAGTATATGAACCAAATGAGGAAAACTTTACACAAAATAAGACATGATTTCATTCATCATGCAGGCAAGTAACAGGGCTTTAAGGCAAAGATGCAGTTTCACTGTAGCCTACATAATGAGGACCTGGAGATCATATGCAATACATTTTTCTAGATTTTTGCATGATGTCTGAAAGTAAAAATGCACTGGATTAGGAGAGCAATGAATTCTGAAGGTATGTGACAAGAGGAAGTGGTATTAACAATCTGTATTAGCTGTGTGGATGCCTAAAATATTCACCTTTCAAAGTACTTGTTTGAGAAAATCAAAGCAGTCTAGTTGCAGACAAAACATGAGAGAGTACTTAAACATGATCATTGCTCCACCCACCCTCCCTGTTTCTACTTTCAGCATTTTCCTACAAGCCCTCAAACCTGGCAGCTTATTGAGGTACACCATACCATTAAGAAACCATATTGAAGACCACCACACTGGGTTGGTCTGGAATTTGTTTCAACATTGGCATACTTCATTTTCATACTTTATTTTCTGAGACCACCTACAGACAAAGTACCTAAATATGCAAATAAAAAAGCTTTTCACAAGAAGATCGTCAGACACAGCAAGACTCCAATCAATGTGCTATCATGAATGCCAGAAAATTACGGTTCCTTCAATTTATCCAGTCCTTGCAAAATTTAACAAGTTGCTTGCATTGTTTGGTTCATTACCCATTTTTGCAAGCAGAAGCGAAACTACAGCTTTCAAAAATACAGCTCTAGAAAACAAAACCAAAAATCTTTCCTCTTAAAGTATTCATTTAATCAGAATAACTGCTGCCACTGGGGAGGTTTGTAGCTGAATGAAAAGTAGCACTGTATTTGTCACATGTTTTGCACGGCTCATGAAGAGCTTTAGACCACAGCAGTAGAGAGTTACTTGATTAGGAACGAGAAATCCTTAGTCACATTCTTGCTAATGCCAATGGAACTCACATATCCCCATACTTCTGTATAGATTTGTGTTTTATTGCACTGCATTATTATTATTTGCACTGCTGTTCGTTATTTTGCACTGAGGGATTTGTTTGTATTATACTGATTTCTGCTGTGCACTCCCCAAGTTCTGCGCGTTGGTTTCCCCCGCGTTGGTTCCTCCCCTCTCCTCTCCCATCAGTTGTTTCCCATTGGCTGTAGTTCCTTTCCTCCACCCCTCCTCCCCCCAGGTTTAAAATCTCCCAACATGAGGTGTTTCAGTCTCTTTTCTTTCCCCTTCTTTCCTCAGAACTTGTTCTGCATTAAAGATGTGCGACTTTAGTCCCGAGAAGAAAGAGGCCTCTCGTCTTTTGTTTTTGTCCTTGTCGGTGTTGCTAGAGTTGAGAGCTAGACAAATAGATCCCCCACGAAGCGAAAACTGACAGATTTGTGATTCAAGGAATCTGAACACACTTGGCAAAACAACCTTTACTTGCTTCTTACAGTAACTTTGAGCTTTCAAATTGTGAAGCCCTTTTAAACACTTCTAAATCCTTCACTGCCATGGCAGATACATGCAGGGCAGCGCCCAAGTGTATTTCTCCTGCTGGGCAAAATGGTCTTAGCGGACAAGGAAGACAAATGAGATCATGACACCAGAGTAACATTCAGAAACTTGACTTCTGAATGTTTGAGGATCTACAAATCCGTACTAAGAGCAGATCAATGGTGAGCAGTAAGGCTTTACCCCTTTCTTTGCCTGCATACAGCTCATTGTTTTATATCAATGAATCCATAGCTGATACAGGTCTTCCTGTCCCTTTCTTAGAGCCTGTGAACATCACTACACAATTTTTCATAGAATCGGTAGATGTATGAGAAACACCAGGAATTTCTTTGATTAGTATTGCCTGTTTGCCAAATAAGATGCTAGTACAGTAGTCTACTGCAGTAGATAGGACTTGGACATCCTCATTTACACTGGATACTTATTGAAATTACAATATTCTACAAATACTAAATCCTTAGATTTAGACGCCTGTGAGGTGAACAGCTACCTGGGGTGTAAGACAATTCATGTCAGTGATGTGCAAGGCATCTATATTAAATGTGGGCTAGGAAATAAAAGGTCAGCATTTAATCCCCATGGTAGTCAACACACAAAGGCAGGTACATCCAAAGGGTAAGCAGGAAAAACTGGAGAGATAACAGCAAAGTAAAGGAGTTAAACTATATGCCCACAGTAGAAGGTTTGAACTTCATACACCATTACTCATGCAAGTTAAACCCTGCAAGTGGAAGATAGTGTTTAAGCTATGTCTACACACATAAAATCCATAAAACAGGGAATAAAATGCAAAAATGAGCCTCCACAACACATTCCAGGCAGGTGGTCATTGCTTTTCTACAGTACTCCAGTGAAGCAAATATTAGCATGTGTTCTGGGCTGCACCCATGAACTCTCTTCTCTGACACCCATATTTCAGGTCACGTTTCAGGAGAGTAAGGCAGGATTCAGCTGAATATAAAGATACCATAGCTACTTCCATAACTGAATTTTGAGAACAGAATTGACCTCTTACCTCATTAAGAGGAAAAGATAAGAAAATAATTGGACAGTTTTACTTAAAGCAACTCCTCACTAATGTGCCACTATATCAGCTAGCAAAATTTCACCTTCAAAGTTCAATTCAACATGAATGAATCTTTTTTTAATCTTCTACTGCAATCTCAGCTGCTCATTATTCATGAAACAGCTACACTGACCCTTCAGAGACAGATTCAAGACAGCAAAGAGTTTGTAAAATCAATACTTTCTTTCATTCCAAAGACTGCGAGAGCCAAAGCCCAAGCCTTGAATCAAACTAGAAACTCGTAGGAGCCATAAATTTCCCTATAGCTATTCTATGCTCATTGCTAAATGAAAACATAGCCAGTTGGATATCATACTTCACCACTTTTTCCTCAGCAAGTGTAATGCATTACCTGTCATACTGAAAGAAGGCAACTGCTGAAACATTGATTCTGAATTATTTTGAGGTCTTTAAGGTAGAAAATCATGATGTGTACATTGCAAAGTGGATGAACTCAGCATATTTGAAGGAAAATTGTTTAGAGTTAAAAAGAACAGAAATGCATTTATGCACCTGCTTTAATGCAGTATCACTTTGCAAGGATTTTTTATTTCATGTTAGAAATATATTTTACAAGAATATAAGAAAATTATATCTTTCTATGGAAAACATAGCTAGCCCAAGAGCACAATTAAAGAAAAATACCTTTTTGCAAGGTCAGTTAATTTCCATATCCTTCCAAGCATTTAATAAGTGCCTTAAGAAATAGTTTGGTTTTGGACCCAGCAGGAAAAAAAAAAAGAGCTAATAGAAGATTTACATTCCTTGAGATAATTATACATAGCTTGCAAAACCTGCATAACCACACCACAGGATCTGAATAAGTCTTTGCCAGAATCCCCTCTGGTTTCCACTTATTTTGGAATACAACACTTAATCTGACGTGATAGGGACAGCAGAAATTCATTATCTAGCTCTGAACTCCGAACAGAATGTATAAACAATCAAAAGAAGAAATTTTGTAATTTGAAATTTTGGGAAGGGAATAAAACAATAAATATCCAACTAGGAAGATATTTTAATTCTGAAATATACAGGGTTGTTTTATTTCTTTTTTACATGAGGCACATAAACAGCATCCATTTTTAATTATATTTTTAACAGTCTTTGGAATATAGTAATCTATGGGCTGGAGCAAAATGTAAGAAAGTAATTCCCTCAAGAACTGTTGACAATATAACAAACCAAGGGAGAAAATATTTTGATGCAATCGTCTTCCCACTGCTGTTAAGTTTCCTAGACACTGCATGCAAGAGATGTTTACATTTTTCAAATGCAGATTCAGAAAAGTTAATTACCATTACTTGAATGAGCATAAATAAACAAAATACAGGGTCTTGCTCATCACTGCTCCCTGGACAAAACTACTGGCTGATTTTAATAAAACTTTGCAGAAAACATAAAGGTCAAAAAATCTTATTTCTTAACTCTCAAGTGAATACACAGCCACATGAAGACAGAGGCAAAGCAGAAGTATTTCTGAGAGGCAATGTGCAATATGAATTGAATGCATTAGACATTCATGATTCCATATATAAAATAAGACTGCTAATTAATTAGCAAAATCAAAAGCTTAATGCAGTTCAGGTGTATCTTCAGTCTCTTTTTAATAAATAGGTTCATGGAACATTTTTATTCAGGTTAGAGATTTGGAGATTTTCAAGACTCTCTAACCTTTTCACCCACAAAGACCAGAGTGCTGAGTTTAGAAAAAACAGATTTCAGAACCTAACTTATTTACAGAGGTTTAGCTATCCAAGCATATATTTGATATTTGACATCATTTTTTTCAATATTTCAAATGTTCAAGATTTTTTTCAATATCTCAAATGTTCAAGGGCTGTCTTGGAATTTATGTTATTGACACTGCTTATCTTAGTTTAAGATAAATTCTGTTTGAAGGGTTTAATGTTATCTTTAATCCTGACTTGTGGCAGGCTTTTGCAGCAAATCTAAACACTGTTCATGGCATCTTATGTTACATGACTGCTTTTCACATGGTCATTAACAGCACTCTTTGACAGTAATATTAATTTAATTGTGCTCAGAGATCACAGCTGTCATTATTCTATCACCAGACATTTTCAAACCTATTTCTTATTCCATATGCCAGTGGCACCCAATCCTTGTTGGTCTCATAATCTCTTAAAAAGTGCCTATGCTGTGTACTTATCATCTTGCCAATGAGGACAGGAGCTCCACTTATAGAACTGTTACTTGTGGTTTCAGCCTAATCCTTATCCAATTTTTAAGACTCTAGAAAAGACAGGGATTTAGGAGTGAGTTATAGGCCAGATAAACTGCTCAGGTTTCTGGACTATGAAAGAGTAACTATCATGGAGCTGTGGGGATATAAAGATAGGTGCAAATTTTCAAATAAAACATAGTTGACAAAACACTACTTTTTAGTAGAAAATGAAACATCTTCCAAAATTTAAAAAAAAATTAATTTTCTCAAAAAAAAGGAATAGCTTAGAAACTAATTTTTAAATTTCAGTCAATCTATACTTAGTTAAAATAATATCAGAGATAACTTTTTTTCACTGAGAAAACAGATGTAGTAGGACATTACAGATGTTCTTTTTGTAGCGTAGCTTTCAGATGGTTCAATTTACTTCATTTGATATTTCAAATCATTGTGGACATAATTTAACATTTAACAAAACTACCTAAATTGATGCATATTCAATTAAATATTATAATAT
>VXBU01012402.1:24737-40810 GCA_013400315.1 Bombycilla garrulus | reverse complement strand
TTTTTAAAGGACGTTACTTTTTTCCTAAATGAAACATATTTGAATTTCTCTTGTAAAAACTAAATAAAATCAATCAGAATTGAATGCAAAACCAGAGCCAAAATATGAAAAAATCCTTTAAAAAAAATGACACATTTTCATCAAATCTCTAAAGATACACAACCAAAAGAACAATAACCAATTTTTATGCATACTAAATATTTTGGTATTCTTCCTAGTACAGTGACAGATATTTCTTGGAGGTATTGCTATCTTCTGTTCTGTAAACAATTTTCTTCAAAAAAATGAAGAACCCAAAACCTTTAGAAAGCTGCAGTCCTTCTTATGGTTAACATAATAATTTCCTTGGCTATTTTTAGCTCAAATTTCAGAGAAACAGCACATTAAAAGAACTCCTATCAGCTGAAAAGGTGGCTGCACTAATGTATCTCACCAGGAGTTCTCCCTTTCCCAGGGATGAAAGTACTGAAATTACTATTATTGCCAGATTGACTGAAAGAGAATAATGGTGCTCACAGATTCAAGACACTTTTGACACAGCTTGTAGTTGTGGAGTGAATGGCAGGTTTTAAAAAGGGGACACATTTCTGCCTATAAACATTTTCAGCAGCAGAAGACTGATCTCCTTGTAGACAATTGTGGATTTACTCCCCTAACATATCAAAATCTATCAAAAATTTAAGGAATTCACTTCTGGCTGTTTTTAATGGAATCTGGAAGATTGGGAAGTGCACTAGGTTAACACCTAGTTAAGTTTAGTTAAGTTAGAAGGCAGAAAGTCCAAAAGGTTGAGTGGTCTGCAAATAAGGAATTGTTTCCACCAAGAAAAAGAGCATAGGCAGAGACAGAAAGATGTTATTTACAAAGATAGAAGAAAACTCCAATGCAAAACAAGTTTTTAAAGTTTAACGTGTAACCACTAACTCAGGTGATTAGTTACTTACTAACAGTGTATGGTAATTTTAGCAGTTTTGATATGTTACATGTAAATGTAAAGGTTTTGTGTATGATGTTAATTGGTTGTTATGTAATAAGATGCAAAGCAAAGAAAGAGATATAATACTTTGTAACATCACAAAATCGGACTTCAAGACTTCAGGACAAACGGCCCACCTTTGGCCAGCAGCCATTGGCATTACCCACGACCCACAACCCCTGATGCAATAAACAGCATTATATGAAGAGCCGTCTGGAGTCCCCATCTCTCCGTCCGGCTCTTACAATATTTCATCCTTCATTTCTCTGTCTTTTGTCTTACCAAATTCTTCAGTTTAGTTTTTTCTAACAAGTTTTTTGGCTTTTTGTTCGCTTGTTTTTTATGGTATAAAAACTTTTACCAGAGTTTTTCTGAAGGAAATTTTCACTATTGTATTTAGAGTTCAATTGCTGAAAGTAATTTCTTCTAAAATCCCTTACTTGAGGCACTCACAAAAGCAGAAGTCTCTTGAGGAAGAAATGAAACAAACTGAGATATAAACCAACTTGACAAATTTTTAAAAACATCTACTGAAAACAATGGAATATATTTCATAAAGCAGTGCACAATTAAATATCTGATCCTCGCAAGCCTTTTCAAAGGAATTAGAAATCCATAAGAATACTGCAAAAATACATCTTTAGTATCACAGTAAAAATAAAAACCCGTTATGTTCTAAGGTATAAATGATCCCTAAATATCCTTCCTCTAGGATTACCATTATCCTAAGACTCCTTAGAGAATGGAGATTGCCTATGTTACTAAACTATAACGTAGAGGATTTTCAGCATTTACTTCTGAGTGATTCAAATTACAAGTTTCTTGATATTATGCAACATCATTATTTTTTATGACATGTAGGATTTAGGCAGAGATCAAAATTCTGAACCACAGATGTCTAAAACTTTGACACTTAAGTAGTTAAGGACACCATCAAATGGCCTGATTTCCCCAGCTATTGCACACCGTTCAGTTTGTTGACAATCTGCCTAAAATTATGGCAAATAATGCATCTGAGCAGGGAAAGCAGAAAGGTCTCCTATTACTTCTTTGTTTCTATCTATTGTTCCCAAATATGACACAGATTAATTTGCCCCTTTAAATTATCTGAATGAATTTCTTAACCTCTTTTTATATTTAAAAATTGAAGGGAGAGGAGTTGGTTTACTCCTGAGTGCTAAGTCTTCATCTTTTATACACTGATGCTTTTTATTTCCCTGAAATCAATGAAGTTTTCAAATACTGAATAAAATTTAATGAGAAACCACTAAAATGCCCTGTTTAATGCTGCTTGAAAAGATCCTTCCATTTGAAAGTTAACAATTTCCGAGTCAGATTCTGAATGCATGGTACATCAAACTTGACAGCTTTCCCAAAAAAAGTTAGTGTTTGAGGATTATTTTAGGGAATAACATCTGATGAATATTCATGTTCCAAAACTAAATTCACTGGCTTACAGCTCTTCAAACTAGCCATTTGATTTCCTCTACCTTTTTTTAATGAGTCCTAGGTATTTCTTGCTGGGTGACAACTGACAAGTAGAAACACTAAACTGCATTTCCATGACCACGTCTTCTCTCTGCAATGTCATTAAAATCAATGGAAGTTCATGACACATGTCTTTTAACAGGTTACTCTCCACACTGAAGTTTACTTTTTGGGACTGGGAAGGAACATCTATTGTGATTTGCAATAGCTCCCCTAAAAATAAGAAAATTAACTTTTACACTGCAACATACTGCAGAAAACTGGAGTATACAGGGTCAGTAAAAAACTCCAAAATCTGAACACTGAGAATGATTGACAAGAGAACATATCACAGAGCTGCTGTAAGAAAAAAATTCTCCACCTCCCACATGGAGAAACCCAGTATTGAAAAAAATTAGTCCTCTTAAGTGAGATGAGACCATCACCAAATTCAGATAGCAGCCTTCATCTCATTGCAGCTTGGTACCATTAAATGAAAATAAAAAGCTGGCAATCACTTCTTACAATTCAGGCATAATTTTGCAAACTGACACTTTCTCATGCACTGCCATTTATGTATAATATTCTTACTGGGTATATAGGCTTCAATGTACAGCCTAGTAAGTTCACTACATGCACCACTGTGAAAGATAAGCCTCTGAAATGGTGTGACATTTCAGGGCGAACAGCTGAGCCATTGTTTTCCTAGCAAGTCATATTTTATAGCCAAGATTACCTTGTGCAACTGAGAAATTGTCTCTTAAGGCCATCACATGCTACAGAGTCCTATGAATCTGCCCAGAACCTACACCCCAACAACTAATCAAGTAATCAAGTAATCAAGTAAAGTCCTAAGTAATGACATCTTCAATTATTCCCTTACTGAAAGTGGGACACAGATGTTATTAGGATTGAACATGAATTCTCAGTGAAACATAGATGAGAGCATAATACTGTATGCAACTTCAAAAACAAATTATAGCCCAATAGGAACTTTCCAGAGCTTAAAAACCTTTGCCAGTAGAAAAAGGTCTTTTATTTCCCCTGGCTCACCCAGCAGTGCTGTGCTGGCTCAATATGTTCTATTTGGAAATGACACAAACAAATCATATTGGGAGAGAGAAGGAAGAATGGCTGACAGTCCCATTGACATGATGGATGTCTGGCAGTGAAGATTAGAAGCAATGTTGATAGGCAAAAGCAAAGATAAGCAGGAGAGAACAACCAAATCCTACTTATTCCTGCCAATGACTAATTTACCCAAACCCAAAGCTCTTTTGTAGGCTAGTTTTGACTTCACCTTCCCCAGTGAAAACCCTCTTTTGTGTACTGCAGTGGTGACCTTTTCCTGCAGGGCTCAGTTGCACTAATCCACCCTGTCAGCCATCCCAGGAGCCTCTTCTATCTTTAACCTTTGTACAAAAACCTTAGGTATCGTGGTAAGCAGAATTAGTAGCTGCTGCCAGAATCAAATCATTAAAGCCAAATGACATTGTCGTCACTACAGTGAACAACCTAATACCAACTGCTGTAAAAATACTGATTAAAACAAAATATTTTAAAGAAGTAGCTGCAGTTATTTTCAAGAAATTGCCTGCAGAAAAATGGAATCTGGAAACAGCATTCTGTTTCCAGAAAATTTATCTTATTTTTAACTAGGTTGAATTATTTTACTTAAGTTTATTCTCACTGTTTTCTAATCAGTTTACTGTGAATTGCTCTAATTTAATTTGATATTCAGATATTTGATGGATGAGAACTTCTTTAAACATTTTTCTGCTACCACAGAGAATAGTTTTTCATTATTCTATTAACATTTCTATTAACTTAGGGATATATTAACAGAGTAATGAATATTAAAAATGTCTCCAGTGACAACAATCACTGTGAAATACCATAATTCTCCTGTTTCTTTGTGGTTTATGTGCCAAAAAGAGTTTTGAATTTGCTAAATCTCATTTTGGTTTATCATTTTGTCTAGCAAACTGTTTACTGCAACCTGCTCTGGGGATTAGCATTTAATAGGAAGACCATCTACAGTGTGCACACAGTTATATAACACCACAAAGTGAATCAGGAGATTTCTCTCCTTGACTAGATAATGAGCGCTTTCTGAGTTCTTATGTACCTGGTCTGGGAGGCCTCCATTATTTTATAGCAGAAATCAACTATCAGTGAGAAGTGGTATTTAAAGCTTTCTAATATAGCTTTTTCCCAAAATCAAAAGCAAATGCAAGGAGTAGCACTACAGAAAGCAGAAATGTGCTTGGTATTTTCTCTTTCATCACATCGTGGCTGTTTGTCAGATATTGCAGGCCTTCAAATGTGAGGATTATGTAAATAATATACACTTGAATTTATGGCATAAAGCATCAGGATTACTAAACAATGACTTCTTGATTCCCTGTGGATCATATTCCCATTGCGTGGTTCTGCATTTATTTTCTCAAATTAACTAATACCAACTTCTTGCCTTCAAGAATTCCCTGAGCATCATTTTAAAGTGTTTCCCTGCTTTGCTTTTCAAAATGCTAAGATTCTTTTTCTCCAGATACATCAGATTGTAAAGTTATCAAGGAACATTTCCCTCTGTCATTGTTACCATGTGCCAATTGTACCTTTATAATCAAACACTGCCTTGCATAAAATCAATGAATGTTTTATCAAAATGGACATAAACATAACTATCTGATAAAAGCCTCTTTTCTAATGCACTATTAGTGAGATTATGAAATCTATTACTTTTTTTTATTCCATTGTGATCTTTATATTATTGAATTCTGGCTCTAATATTATTTTGCTTTGCTTTTTTGCCTTTTATGCCCTGACTTCTTTTCTGATACCTCTCTCACAGACATTCCTTGCAATTTCTTGCCTTCTAGTATTTACTGCTAATTTTTATTTTAGTATTTTATGTTACTGCATTTGAGAAAACCTATATAGAAACCCGGCCCAGTGAGGAGAGTCAATTTAATGAGATCCTCTGGGCTTAACATAAAATCTCTACTATGGGAAATGGCATATTCAAGTGAGAACAGCCAAATACAATTATTTAGCAACAGTGTTGAATTAGACTACATGGTGAAACAAAGGGGCTTTCCAATCCAAATCTCTAATTTCACAGCCCCACTGTCTCAGTACCAAATACACTCAATTAATCTCTTCATGAACAGTTATATTCCATCTATTTTAGGCTTGCCAATTCAAAGAAGAATTCTGCTGAAAAGGAACAACGCCCAGCATGACTGAATCATTAAAGAATAACATTAGGTGATGTTTTTGACTGATTTTGAATAATGGCTGTAAAGCTAACTTTGTAGGGTTTTTTTCAGATGATCTTTACTAATGGTACCATGAGATGTATTATGGTATCCTCTAGAAATAATACTCAAGTATTTTAGTTGACTATGTTTCCTGCACACTGGAGCAACATACAACTAAATTCTTGCCCCAGAATATTTATAATTTCCATAGCATTTACGACACAAGAGGATGAGAAATCAGCCAGCATAAGCATGGAAGCATCAGTGGTGACCACAGGCAAAAAATGAGCAAAGAAGCAGATGAAGAAGCCACACAGAAGTTGTTTGCCTAATCAATAACATGAGAAGTAAAGGTGTAAGGAGAAAATCTATCACAGTTAATAAAAACAACACATTCTTACAGAACAGAAATAAAGCACAGGTAACGTATGGATGCATTTGAGGAAAAATGGGTATATGACTTTTGAAAATCTAACTCTGGAGCATTAAAAGTGTTTATAGCCAGCAGACCAGCAGACTTAGTACTTCAATTTTTAAGACAAAAATAGCTATTTTTCTTCTGTTTCCCTGATTTCAAGATAAAGGAAATTCTCAGCACTGGGATGTTCAGAGTATGAGGGATTGTTTGTACATGTAGAAAAAAAAATTAAATATTGAATATGGATACTTCCTAAGACTGATGATGGCAAAGTGATAACAGAATATTTCCTTCCTTTGTGATTGCAGCAAAAGGAAAATATCAGCATATGCTGCTTGCTCATTTGTACTTCTGAAGTATGCAGTAAGAGATAATGTAAATTAGGTCTAATATACAGCACTATGCTATCAAGCAGAAATTGGTAAATAATTAGCAGATCCAAATGACACTGTCAGAGTAAATTTTACATTATCTAGTTCATCAGACCAGAAGAGCCAAAATAGCTTCTGGAACCTAATGCATCTTTGCAAAATTCTTTGATGAATAATTTTAATCTATCTGTAATCACTTGAAGAACATATCTGTAATCACTAGCAGAACATTTTCACTGCCTTTTTTTCTCCTTGGCTCATAGCCTCCTTATTTATCCGTTACCCACTCAAGACAAGCCTTATACTTTATCCTTCAAGAACTAAAAACTTATCATGCTGTGTCATTGCTAACCACTTCAGGTCACAACTTCTTAGTTTTTAACACCCATCTTTTTTCAGGGTGACATTCAAAGTCAACCAGCTTTAGGCAAAGTGCCAGCACAGATGGTGATCACGGGAAGAGGCAGCGCAGCTTGTGAACACCACTTCATCCTCCAGTAAGAACCTGATCCCTCATTGTACACATGCAGAGAGACACTGATTCATGGGTGTGCACCACAAGTACCTGCTCACACCACTTGGACAAGCACCTGCAGGCAGTACACATGTAGGCATAGATACACTGATATAAATATAATGTACTGGTTGGTGATTTGCAGTGATGGGTTTTCTGCAGAACAGAAATGCAACATTTTGAGTTTGTTCAAATTTTGTGTGACTTAGGGGAGGACACAGCAAAGAAAAAAGTTATGATTTTGCCTTCTGAAAAGCTGCCTATAACAAAAAGCATGCCCATTTCTTCAGTCAGTCTAGGGAAAAGGAAACAGTCCATGTAGATTTACTGTACTATGATAAAAACAGTAAGTGACATAGTATTAACCCAGGAACTTCAGACCTTTGCCCTAATTGCCTGTTCAGCTTTAGCTTATTGTTTGGTTTGGGATTTTGGTGTTTATTTTTCAAGGTAAAGCAATTAAATCCAGGCAGCTTGAAACAAGGGTTACTTATTAATGATTTAAGGATCTCATAAATTCTGTAATGCCTTTGCTCTGTGTTTGGGCTGAAATACACCTGTAAGTTTCCAATTTCATATTAGGTGAAACAGGAGAGATTAGTTTTGATAACAGCAAAGAGAACCCATGTTGTAGCCATTTTCCTGGCTTACCCTCTGATTCTTTTATTAGATCCTCTAATTATTAAGTCCCCAAGCACCTGCACATAATACAAAGAGTCTGGCTGAAAACCAGAGCACATTCATCCTTTTCCAAGAATGTCTGAGAAAGCAAAGCAGACTTCGCATTAAAATTATACAAATAGCAATATGCATCCAAAATGTCTGATTGCTTCCACAACTTAGTTGGAATTTATCAATGTTTCATATTAAAAATTAAATAACTCTTAGGCTTAGAACTTGAATAAGTCTATGATGCAACAAACTTTTGCTGAGAAGGTAATGGGACCTCTGGCTACCTGTGTTTATAGCAGTAAATGTACCATGATCACAGTCAGGGAGGTAAGGCAAGCTGCTTTAGTAAATCACTGCCAAACAGCAGCCAATCACCCAGGATCCCACTGAGCATCCTGAAGCTCTCTCATCTCCCATGAATGTCATCTTGGGTTAAAGCCAGAAAAGACAAAAATAATAGGGCTACTGCTTGGTTGTGCACACACACACAAATAACAACCCCAAGCCCAAACCAAAACAAATTTGAAAACCCCTTTATCAGCCAGAAGTCTTGAGGAAGACATAGCAGATATCGAACACAAATATATAATATATGTTCCTTTTCCGGGTTAAGTAAAGGTGGCCCGTCCACCTTGGACAAGTCCGGTAGAATTGGTCCAAATCAGGTGTTAATAGCAAATGTCTTTTAGTCTATTAATTACTCCCGTTAGACTACGAAGCCTCAGAGGTGAGTTACTAACAAAGATGGAAGGTGGCCATAAATGGCTTCACTATATAGGGCAAAAAAATCCCAACTTAAAAGCTCCCCCTTACAATGAAATACTTTCCCCATTTCCGACATTAATAGATGCAATATTCAAGTTGAAGACCAGGCTAGCAGGTGACAGATGAAATAAAACTATATCTGCAGACAGCAAAAACATTTAAAGTCTGTTGCAATTAAGTCTCTGCCATCTTGGGGAACTTTTTGCTCCTCTCACACTCCAAACTTCTTTGCTGTCATGATTTTACCACCCACTTTGCAAAGCTGAAATAATTCTTTGAATGCTCCAC
The DNA here is from genome assembly GCA_013400315.1 of Bombycilla garrulus. NCBI lineage: Eukaryota > Metazoa > Chordata > Aves > Passeriformes > Bombycillidae > Bombycilla > Bombycilla garrulus. Next base: position 32,076 of record VXBU01012402.1, on the reverse strand, counting down.
ATCAGCAGCAGTATGTCAAAGACTTTTTTTCCAAATTGGATTCTGACAACAGCCTTTTGCAGTTCTTTCTCATTCCTGACTACTGTTTCTCTCCCCCAAAGTCCAGTCAGTGTTTATCACTTAAGTTTACTCTGATATTAGAAGAGATTGAAAGACAAGCTGGAAGAGAACAGAGCTATTGAAAATTGGTACATTGGGAGAAAATCTGAGACCACAAAACCAGTCTGGAAAATGAATGGCAATCATCTTTATAAATGTAACTGAATGTAACTATACAAAAGTATGTTCCCATATTTACTGCAGAGACGGAAAGGGACAGAAAAAATAGTGACATTTCAAAATGGAACCATCGGTGAGCTACAATCTCACCATCGAAAAACGTTATGGCAATGAATTTAAAAGAGGGGATCATTATGGAAAGGCCTATAGCTAATTGCTGAGCAACTAATAGAATCAAATACCTATTAATATGGAGAATCAGAGTCTATTTTGAATTATAGTCTACCCTAGAAAAGTGCAACTAGAGGAAAGAGCTTGGTATATTTTTCTTTGGTCAAACGAACAAGCAAACCAAACCAACAAATGATGACTATAAGAATGAAACTAGCTGGAAATGTGAAAAAAACCAAAGTCCAAAGAATACAACTACTGGAATACAGGAAAGCTGGTCAAACTTAAAAGACACCCCATGAGGTGTAATGGAATTCAATACTGCTTCAAAATGAAAAATGCAAGTAAAAAGAAATGACCAAAGCGAGTTAAAAAAGTTCGAAGGTTAAAAAAGTCCTTTCTTGTAAAAGAGAAACGGGGAGGAAACCAACTAGTAATATGGCTTCAGACAAGTCTTGCAAGACAAGAGATAACACCAAAGCAGAAGCATCGTGAAGTAATGCTACCCAAATGGGAATACAGAAGGCTTTTATAAAAATATAAGAAAAAACTAGCACTAGGAAGAGAAACCCATTAAGGAAGGGGATCTAACTTTAAATTAGCAGTGACTCAGAAATAACTGAGGTAGCTGCTTATTTTAAAAAATAAATCCATCTCCAACAAGAAAAAATTAAAACTCTGCCAAAAGTTTGTTCTTAAGAAATCTTTGCTTTAACAGCGATAACCTTAAAAAAAACCAAACAAAAAACAAAAAATGAAAAAAAAAAAACAAACAAAAAAAAACCACAATTAAAAAAACCCCAACCATTTCTAAGAATTCTCTTGGAATTTACAGAAAAATACCAGATGGAAGAGCTTCATAGAGAAACCAACATAATACTAGCTTTTAGGAAATGCATGAATGATTTTATATATTCTTATCCAACAAATTATTTTGTCTCTGCCAAAAATAAGTCCTTTAACAACAAAAAAAAAGAAAATATACTGGGAAAGCAGAAAAGTCTTTCCCTTGTTTAACTAATGGAAAATTAAAGCAACCTGAGCATTAAAGTGAATTGATGTATAAAGACTGCAACTTGTTACACACCACAACTTAAATGATGTATTTTTTCTTAAAAACTGTTGCTGCAGTACATTTTTATAGAGCCTCTGATATTAGCTTCATTAGATTAGAATATGAAACTCTCATTAGAATATGAAATCAGCTGATTCCTAGGGCTGATGGAACTGACACACAGCCTTTATTAGAAACCGGCAGCTAAATATGTATCAAAGAACTTTGCAACTGTAGCACAAGAAAAAATGATCAGATTTTTTGTCACTGTAGGATATTACTCTGAAATACTATTGTGATAAATGTCTTTCCGTTCCTGAGACAATAAGCAGTGATTTATCTAGACTTAATACTGTTCTCCTCATGTATTTTATTTGAGTTTTACATACTCAACTACTGCAGGTTAAATTTCCTGTTCCACCCCAACTGCACATAGAATATATTGATGACTCCAGGCCACGTCTGGATTTCCACAATCTAGGGATAGCTAGCAATTAATGAAATGTTTTTTGTAATTGAGAGCATCACAAAGGGTTCTTCAGCAATCATTTGGCTACACATAGCAACTGGCAAGTGCTCAGGCATGAAGCTCAGGGAACCAGACCACCTCTGCTGAACTCTTAGGCCCCTCTGAACCACCAGCAGCATTTCAGGGATGCTTAGGGCTCTCTCTGCACCTGGCCAACATCCTCTGCAACAAAAGGCCAACCATGTTTCTCTAAAAGAAGCCAAACACAAAACAAATACTTGCTTTTATTTTAGTCAATAGTCTATAAAATAATTTGAGACTATCCCAGTTGAGTTGAATGATGATATTGCAGGGTCTAATGTTGTTGGTGTAGTAAGCAGAGCAGAAGGGCAGCCACACAGGCATGTACACTGTGCTTGTCATGCTACAAACACTGTTGAGAACAGCAGTCTCCACACTACCCTTTTGATATCTTTTATGTGCAGTTCCAGCAGTCTCTTTAGAAGACCTTGAGGTGTTAGGAGATGTATGATAATTCTGCTTTGATACATGATTAGTAACACAGTTGGCATCTTCTTCATGATGAAGGCCCTTTCCTGCTGTCTCTCTGGAAGCTTCCTGCTCCTGGCTTAGCCCAGCCAACAGCCTTTTAACATATACTCATTTTGAAGAACTGCTCAGGAAAGAACTAAATCATTTTGGCAGTCTGTAAGAGTATTTAGAGTGTGCTAATAAAACCCTTTTTTGGGAAGCTCTGAATGGCAAATACAGGACTGCATGTAGGGTATGCACTGGAGAGGAAGTGTAGGAACTGTTTCACTTTTTTCACCGGGACTGAGTAGTAAAATACATATAGCAAAAGTTAGGCTGTTTAAATACTTTACAGACCCACAATATTCTCATCAAAATGTTCCACAGCTTCTAAAATCATAGCTGTTTAACATAACAGGGTTTATTTTCCTATCAGAAATGGAAAAAGATAGGGAAAAAGAGTAACATCCATGTCTAACTGGGTTTCCTTAAATAGAAATGGCTTTTTATGACATGTACATTAATCCACAAATCTTGAGAAAATTCCCCAGGTTCAAAAGAAAAGAGAATGTAATTTGCTAAATCTACAGCTTAAGCATCCAGCTCTTGAATCTAATCATGTGCCATGCAGAAAGAACTGACAACCTGTTCAGCATAATTTCTACATGATGGCACACTTCTGCAAACAATATTTGGGAAAAAAAACATTCAAATGTGAAGTAGAAGACAATTAACTATTGTCAAAACTGAAAAATTCAGTTTTTTAAAGTTCACTCAGGAGCATTTCTGTTTGCCTAAAACATGAATAGTAGACATGTAACAATTTAACACTGTTCTCTGAAAATCTATTTTTATTTATAGCTTTTCAGCCTCCATAGTGCAAGGCATTCTGAAATTATTAGGTTACTTACAATTCTCATTTTTTTAAATCAAAACATTCTTATTTATTTTGCCTAACTTCTTCTCATTCTCCTTTCTAGACAGTATTTGTTTCTTGATAACCCGGCTCAGGTTTTCACATAAAAATCCTGTAAAACCAGGTGTAAGATATTTAAGTTGGATTAGCCTTCTTGGGATTTATCTTGGGCTTTTATTCCAGCTTCTCCTTGCAAAACACAACTGAAATACCAGGAACAAAACCCACAAAGCTGCTACTCAAATAGAAGATGATTTTTCAGAAACTGGTAGCAGAAATAGGAGAATTTCCTTGCAGCTTTAAGATAGCAAATACCACATTATTCAGTTCTCCCTTGTAGCAGAGTCATAGCTTGTTTAAAGAAAGGAGCTCTTGTCAAGGAAATAGTTACGGTTATCTCAATAAATATTAGTCAAAACCACTACAGTCTGAGGACCAAAATTACATGCGGCACTGCTAATCAGTTACCTTCAATATTTATTGCCTTTGTGCTGACTTGGACCAAATAGCTGCAGTAAGTCCAAGAATCTGACAAAATACCATCAAGGCAGCAATCCAAAATTAATAAACTATCTATCATATGTTTTCTGTGATGTACGCTGTTCTTACTGCCCACATTGGAAAGCTGCAGAAATTGATTCAGAGTTATTTGGGCTCACCACTACTCAAAAATTTAGTGGCTTGCTGGAATGACACACAAGCCCAATTGTCTTCAAGATTCCTGTCGGAGTCACCGACCGCCTGCACAGAGGGCCCCAGATATGGGAGTCTTTGCTGCCCACCATGGGGATCCCCTTTACCAGGAATCCCCTGAGAAAAGTATGTGCCAGGGTCAGGAACCAGAAATGAGACAAGCAGGAGTCGCTGGCTTCAGTCTTCAGTTGTTTATTATTTCTTTATCTCAGTCCAGAGCCTTAGGTGACAACAGGCTCAGCACACTTCAGTGACACGTGCCAGAAAGAGATAAAAAGGACGATTCCAAGGATTTTTATACAGATACTTTATCCAATTGAGTTCCACAACGTACTTAACATGTACTATATTTTTATTTTTCTACCAATTCCTAATTATTCTTCAGTCACATTACATCTGCATTGTGACTTTGTCTAACCAATCACTGTGCTAACTAAAACTACAGAAAATTGAGTAGATGAAGAAGGAAGAAGCTGAGTCAACACTCAAAACTCCTCCATCTTGTCTTTCATCTACTTTCCATACCAAAACCCAAAATCTACTTTTTCACTCTGTGATATTCTACAATATCATCTACTATATACATTAACAGAACTCAACTTCTCACAAAGTCCTGGAAGCTTTTTCCATTGCCAAAGACTAAAAGCTATGCTCTCCTGAGAAACAAAACCTCTCAGGGCAGGCAGAGGAGATACTCCTGTGTCCTGGATTCCCACAGTTCCCAACATTTCCAATGCAATAGATGTATTTCAAAAGAAAATATATGAATAATTGTATTGAAAATAAGCTGTTTAGGGAAAGCTTTTGAAAATCTGGTTAGGATATTAAGTTTCAAAATTTATCAGGAAGGCTCTAAATTATCATTGTCAGCATCTATTATTTTTAAAACACAAAATTATTTCTCCTACATGATTTTGCATTGAGTTTATCCACCTGATATGAATCCATTTCTCAAGAGTATGGCTGGTATCATTAATTTAAATTATTAGAAAGAAAAATGTATGAAAGAAGGGATCATAAATTTCACTCTGTACTGAACAAAGGAAAAGGACTTGAAAAAGAAAGGAAATTCAGTTATTTACTATGCATGAGAAGGTTTGGGTCATAAGTGGCACACTGAGTCATGAAGGGGAATGATTTTAATTAAAAGAGGAAAATGAATAATTCTTCAGCCTCAAAAAACCATGCTGATTTCTGTTTCAATAATTTTGATGTACAGAGAGAGACTCCATTTTAGGAAAATCATTCTAAAAACCCTTGAAAGATAACTCCTTCCACTAAGAAGCTATCAGTGGGTGGCAGGCTGTCACTTCACTGCAATGCTCCACTATAATTTATTTTAAATTAAAAGAAAAAAAAGTTGGTTGGGGTTTTTTTTAGTTCTTCAAAACAGTTATGTTTCATCCTAATATAATGTAAGAGCTAGATATCTAGTGATGCTCCTAGTACAGTCAACAGAGATAAGGGCTTTCAGATGGTGGTTCATGAATATTATACATCTTTGCTATCTCTGCCTTCTTAGAAAGCATTACATGTCCCCCAGTCAGCCTAGACACAGACCACTGACTAAATTTTGTCTACTCTGCTATTTAAATCAGTAAATGAATACTTCAGAGAAAGATCTAGGCTTGGTTTTAAAAAATGAAGTACTTTTATTCTTCATATCTTGTTCCTAAAGTTCACAATGCTATAAAAATTGTGTGTGCATTTCTAGTCTGAATAAAAAAAAAAAAAAATCAGATTTTATGTCCTGGCTATCAGTATGAATCTCTTCACTGATAAAACTCTCAGAAGATATGCAATACATAACTTAGTGTTTTCTGACTCTAGTTTCTTTTCCAGAAACTGGCTGAAAGCAAACTATACACTCAGCTCATTTAGCATTGCATGAGAATGTACTTGTCTTGTATTTCTGCAAAAGTTTAAATACTTATTTCTAATAATTCCTTTTTAATCTAAACTGAAACTAGTTGCCCCTCTTTCTTCCACTTAATAAAAATTTTAAGAAGACAAAACTTAGTTTGTCATTTGCAGCCTGTTCTTGTTTTAAGGTAAACATGTGCCATTCACATTTATATTTTCTGAGTGTGATTTTCTGATGTAAGTTGGGTGCAAAAAAAATGTGTCTGCAGACATGATGTTGTAGGATCATGACACTTTAACATACTAATGACAGCATGCCAACAATGCAGCTTGTTCATGTAGTGATATTAATATAGTATCTGAACCTAAAACCACACAGCTGGTAAATGTTTCCATGTTTTGGTTTGTGGTTCTATGGGCAACTACAGTAGATGTTTAAAGCGAGTAAAGAAGGGAGAACTTCACAAAATTAGATCCAAGTCCAGTTACTTTGCCTATTTTATGTTGTCCAAATCCTGACTTTTGAAAGCATGACCAGAAACAAATCATAATAATTCAAATTAATAATGCTGTACAAAATAATATTACTGAAAAATTTATTTCTCATTATGCTTTCAAAAATAAGAAAATTAATCCTCAAGAAATTCTGAATACTTAACAACATAATGAGTGAAAACTCCAGGAGTGCTCCTTTTGACAGAATTATTCTGCCCTTCACACATGGATACACACATATTTATGCTTTAGGTACTTTAATTTAGCATCCATATTTTGCAGAAACAATAAAAGCTGAGATACACATTGAAATACATACTTCTAACCAGAAACTTTCTTGATAGCCTAGCAGATACCAAGATGAGGGAAGATTTACACCAGAGACTATGAAAATGCAGGATCATTTGAGAATAATAAAAAAGTAAATGGTGGGAAATGTTAACAGCAACAGCTGTGAAAAGAAATTAGAGAAAATTAAAAGTATAGAGGAGAACAATAATAGTAAAAACACTTTAAATTTTAAATTGCTTCACGAGAGAGTCTATAATCACAGCTTCTATAGGTATTTGAATAGTAACTGCAAAAACAGTGAGGTATAGATATTTAAAACTTTTCCAATATCTTAAGAACTTACTAACACTATAAAATCAAAACTATGAAAGTGTGTCATGGGTTTATTTATGAAATTTTGATTTTTGGTCAGGGAATTAAGAATGTCATGGTTTGACACTGGCTAAGGGCCAGTGTATTCATGAAAATATATTTTTCTCAATTTCTGCTGTGAGGTAGGATTAAAAAAGGAGTATAATTACTTAATTTAAAGCATAGAGATTTTATTAATTAATATTAAAAAGAAGAAAAAAAAAAAACAGAAACCAGAAGGAAGCTTTTAAAATCCCCATCCTCCCCCCTCCTACGGTTCACTCTC
>VXBU01012402.1:0-23936 GCA_013400315.1 Bombycilla garrulus | reverse complement strand
ATATCTCCCTCAGGAGGGGCTCCCGGCACGGCCCGGCCCGGCCTTTCCCCTCCCGCAGGCCTCCGTGGCCTTGGGGGGGGGGAAGCCAGGCCGAGGGCACAGCCCGCATCTGTACCTGCTCAAGGCTGGAAACAAAAGAGAGCGATTCCCGGGCAGTCCTGTGCAAATGTATATCCTACTGAGATGAATTTCACTTTTGATTGGCTCATTTCCCTGTCTGTCTTTAAATTTGGCCCACAATTGGTGTTGCACTGGGCTCATGGGAAATCCACTGGCACACCTCACTTCCAGGGGTGGCTATTTTCCTGCCCACCAAAATGTCAATCAATCTCAAACCAGCACAAAGTGATAGCAGATCACACAGCTATATGAACCATGCTGACTTTAAGGCCTACAATGACTTTTTTTAGACTGTGAACAGAGTAACAGTCACAGGGATACTGAGTGGTGAAGGCAGACACAAAATATTGGAAGCCTCCCTACAGAGTGAAGCTTTACAGCAAAACTCAGTTTTGCCCAAGAAAGCCTTAGACAGCAAGAAAAAGGTATATCTGTTTTTGTGTTTTATTATTTATTATTTTGTATCTCTGGGATGGATATTTTTATTTATTGCCATAAACACAGGTACCCAGTGTTGAAAGAGACCTGAAATGTTGGCAGACAAAGGAAAGGTAGAGGGCTAAATGTGTACGCGCAGTGAATAGTTAAATACTGTGGCATATGCATTTCCTTTATCCATAGTAAATCCTGCTCTGCAACCAGAAGTAGCAAACTGAACAGGTAATAGTTGCAACTTGGTAGCAAAATGGTCACGTCAATACCAAACTGCAGAGACATGTAAAGAAATCACAGAATTAATAAAGAGATGAAACACACATTACACAGAATCACCTGAATAGAAAGGTAAAACGTAAAGTATGTCCTTCCATTTAAGAATATCCCAATGGGGTAAATTCCAAATGACAGCAGAAATTTCAATGTGCTTCTAGAACTGTATCATATAAGAACAGGCATTGTATTCTATTTGCATTTCAAGTTACTGTTCATGATGTCTCAGCCTTTTCTGATACAACCAACCCTATGAAACAGAGCTCCCAGTTCAAGGCTTATTGAACTCTGGAAAAGTTCCTTTTTCAAAAGCACAGTATTCCAACTCAAGGCTCATCTACTCAGACAAACACCAGAAGATTTACAGTCATCCATGCAGGAAGTTAGCTAATAAAAATCTGGAATTATTTTATTATAATTAAAAATGTATTATGGTGATTATGGTTTGGCTTAAAACAAACAGGCCAGCCTGAGCTAGTCTGAGATAACTGCCAAGTCTTCTGCACATGTGGTAGATGGTAGAAGCATTTGGGAGACTCCTTATGCATAAGAACTCTGTATTACAGGGGCTCAGATTCAATGCAACAGCAAAGTCGCTAGAGTGGGACATGATAGAAGCACACTAAGCAATATAAACTTTAAAGCTTTGGGTTCATCCAAAGAAAAGGTGAAAAAAAGGGAATATTGCATTCAAAGGATGTGAAGGGAAAGCGGTTGTACAACCTATGTTGACTGATGAAAGTGAATGCCTTATGACACACTGCATTAAATTCTGCAGGTATATTGAGTGGAAGGGCAATGTCTGAACTCAGTGGAGCTATACTCCCTTCTAATAGGACTTACTTTAAACTTCCTTAGCAGTTTTCATGAACATCACAGGGTGGTTTGGAAGCATTACAACTTACATTGCAACAAACCTTATTCTTCCAAATAACATAATTCCTTTTTTGTGTTTATATCTAATCTTTTTTGGCTCATCTTACTTTGAAAAAGGCTTTGAACTCCAAGAATGTTCCTCAAATACTTCCTCTACAAGTTCCAGGAGGCAAATGCCAGAGCGTAGAGAAGTAGATAGGACAATAAATGAAATGTAATATAATACCACTGAAAACTCTCTTAGCTGTATCCCATGCTATACCCGACGCAGAAAATCCATCCTTCTCTCTGATGAATTTCTTATGGTAACTGAAGCAAGGTAAATTGGAAGAAATAGGCATTTATTTGAAAAAAAAAAAACAAACTCACAAAAAAACACCCAAGAAACAAAAAAAACCCCACAAAACAAACAAACAAACAAAAACCACAAACCACCAAAACCACCAAAACAAAACAAAAAACACAACCAAAAAAAAACAACCAAAAAACCAACACCCAATGAAACAACTGCTGACATCTGATGCTGCCAGTGTCCTTTCAGCCTTTACAGTTCCCTCCCCAGAACAAGCTATTTTGCTGTACTGCTTTCTGCATCAATGTGCTTTATAGAGCAGTATGTAAGCAACACTTAAGCTTTGGCTTATATTAACTTTGTTGACTTCTTGAATTTAACTTTTATGAAGTTGTTCAAAGAGCAATTTAATGTTGTTACGGGGATGAGATCTCTTGGCCTAGGTTTCCAACATGGAGATCATTCAATCCTTTGGTTTTTGGCAAGAAGTGGAGATACAGCTGCTGTCTGAACCAATTTAGTGCCATCACACTGGGAACCTGCTTGTCTTTTTAGATAATCCAGAAAACGAGAAGCTGTCTGAAAGTACAAATTTACTAGAAACTGCATTACTCTTAGAGATATCAGCCCACATCTCTAAGGAACATTGTACTGCCAGCTTACAAAGAGAAAAAATTTTAAAATATAAGCAGAAGTTACAATTTAAGTTGTCAGAGAAAATGCAGATTGAGTTTTCATTAAATGGGATTGCTGTCAGCAAAACTTGCTGCCTCTAGCAATGGACAAAATACCAAAACTTCTTTCCTGGTTGCTAATGTAAACACATATTTGCAGCATGTAATTTATTTTCTGCCTAAAAAGAGATGCCAGCAGAATCCTTTAGAACAGAAAGGTAAGGGCAGATCATGCCAGTTATGAGAAAGGTTTATAGTAATGATACCACAGAGAAAAGGCATGTCCTTCACACACCTACAGGGATGACACTGAAGAGAATAATCCTCTTTCACAGAAGTTCATCATCCCAGTGGCAAGGCATACCTTGAAGCTGTGACACAAACCCTATTATTTTTTTTCAGAGTAGACAAAAAATGTTGTTAAAGGCTATGTGAGATCAGATGAAATCTTAGGTACCCATACTGTTGTGAAGAACCAAAACTTACCCTGCCAAAGTCTCAGCAATCTACTGCTTTTTTCCCCTGATTTCACATCATAAATGTGATACACATTCTTGAAGATCATCATAAACAATTTTTTTCTACCTACCATAGGTTTTTTTGCAACCAGTTTTGGTAAGCATGTTTATTATCATCAGAACTCATAAAAATATTTACATTTTACACTTCTTAAGCAACTTTTGCTTTTTAAAGGAACAACATACACTTAAAAGTAAAAAACTCTGCCCTATGTCCATGAAGAATGATTAAGTTTGTAAAAACAAAGTACTGGAAGATCAGGGAATGCCAGAATTGTCTGAATAGCCAAAATTCAAATACCTCATGCCTGTGCATTATGACAAACCATTCAATTAAATATTAACATAGTATGTTCCATGAAACCTCATTTAGAGGGTCTAGAAGAATACAGGAATTCAGCTTTCTTCCTTTGTGTAAGTGAAAGCAGTCATCACTTGAAGCCCTACTTCACATTTGTAGATGAAAGACTCTCTGCAAAATATATATGTATCTGCACACTGTACAGAACAAACAAACATGTACATTAAGAAAAATAAGCATCCAGAGTTTGAGTGGCATCTAGAGCTTGNAAAAAGCCTTATTTTGGACCTCTTTTTTTTTCTTTTCGTTCCCCAGGAGAAATCTGCATGGTTTGAAACCTGGGTGTGAGCGTTGCATGATGGGAAGAACTCTAATAACTTCACTCCCAAGGGAAAAAAGAAAGACAGACAAAAATGTGGGCACTAGTGGCATTCTCTAATTGCAAGGCTGCCAGCACCTAAATTTTCCACCCTCTCTCTCACTTTCAGCATAAGGTTCCTTTTCTCACATACAGAGCTCCATAAAAGTTCCTCCTGCCCACATCTCATTTCTCATTTTCTCCTTCTGTTACTGCCCGAGTTCTATCCAAATTATTTTCTTAAACACCTACTGTACACTTCCTCTAGTCTTTGCATCATGTCAATGCTTGCATTCCAAAGAACCTATCCACATTCATTTGACTTTCTATCTAAAATAGGGTTTCTCTGCAAGGTCAATAAATACTCTGATGTCAGCTAAAGCAATCTTCTTTTTCAAGTAACTGGTCTCCTAGATGAAAATTTTGTCCTTTATCCTGATGCATTGCTTACATTGTTTGACCAATACAAACTATTCCGGACTTAAGTCACAGGCATATTTTCACCAGAAAATATGAAAACTAAAAATTATATCACACCTAGGTAAATAACCTAGAACTTCTTCAACTAATTTGTCAGGTTTATAAAACCAGAACCACTCCATGAACCATTTCACCCTTTGTGTTTTAATACTTTTTTTTTTTCTCTAAAAGAAACTTGATTTTAAAACAAGGGCACTCAAATCAAACCCACAACATTTTAGGCTGCCAAATTTCACAGCTGTTCCTTATCTCTATGATGGTCTGATCAAAACCTCAATGATGACAGCTCCAAGTTCTGCAAAAGCGGAATTATGAATTTTTATTTCCCATATGTGGATACAGGCCACCAATATGAATTGACTTTAAGCTTAAGAAACACACATACTAGTGGGAGCATATTTTTATGCTCACACCCATATATATATAAGGGCAGGATGGACTTATTTGTTTTTTCACACTGTACAAACAGTGGGATAGAATCCCAATTCTCACTTCTCACTGCTTGCTGGTACTGCCTTCTTTCTGATACTTACTAAGGGCAAAACAGATGGACAAGACCATAACTCTAGTTCCAGCCAAATCCAAACGCATGTTTTGAACCATGTCACCAGGCAGACATAAGCTGTCTGCTGCCTAGAGACCATGTGAATTTTCCCTTTGCTGATTAATTGATAAGGCAACTTGTAAAAATCATGTCCCATTTCAAAAGTTCAAGATTGCAAATAAAGTCTGGACTTCTTATTTTCTCTTACACCTACAACAAAAAATTCTTCCTGAGTCTCCTTCCCATGTGAGAATTTTTCCCCACTCATTCTGGTATTTGCTATTTTGGGTGCTCAGAAACCTCACAGTCTCAGAAGCTTGCTTCCTATTCCTTATGTGATATTTTAGCAAGTATGAAGGAAGCAAGTATTTTTAGAGCTCAGATAGGTTTTTACTTAGCAAAGCACTGTTACCTATCACCATCCACAGTCACATCATGAACCCCTCTCTGGATGACATCTCGAGAAGCAGCAAGGTCTGGTATTCTGTTCAGACTTCTTGTATATAGGTTAAGTCCTCCATCTGTCATGTACCTGAAAATAAATTTGTGGTCAATCAGTGGGAAATGCAGCCATCTGGAAATGTGTTTCACTCTAAAGTTAATGGTCTGGGAAATACAAATATTTGAGGTACAGGTTGTCTTATTAGATGGTAGACTTACACTAAATATTCCCATTTGATGTGCCTGGCACTTGATATCTGCCTGTTTTCTGGGATCATTTACCTTTTTCTGGGATGGATTACAGACCAACCTCTTTTACTAAAATATTTTCAGACTGAAGCCCTCAAGTATGTTCAAATTCACATTTTAAATACTGTGGTTTTGCCAAAAAATGGCACTAGGTACAAGAAACATCACTCCAGCTAAAAAAAAAAAAAAAAATAATTAGTAGCAGTTATCCAAATGGGAACAGAGATTAGGAACCCAAATAAATAATACCTGTTGGGATGCAATTATTCAGATATGAAAGCAATATCCACTGAAGACCTTACAATTATATTTAAGAACATTTTTTAATGTGTGTTTCTTTTACTTGATTCTCACAACTTCACATTATACTGAATTTCTCATGAATGAAACACTGGAGTATAGTGCTGTTTACTCACTAGAGAACCATTAAATGTTTATGAATTAAAAGTACCAGCATTAATCCCTGGAATGTCTACCAACAATTTAATTGTCTCTCTGAGAGGTCTTGGCACTTATAATTGGAGCAGCATCACAAGCCTGTCTTACCCCCAAGACCTCTCCATTATGTTCCCAAAGGACCTTTTGTTAAACTCTCTTCCCTCTAAGGCTCTTGTTCTTTGTCTTTCCCTTTTGTATTTTCTGATAATGTCAATGTACCAATAAAATCAGCATAAATTTATTTGTGAAAGACCATGTACATGTATGGCACTAAACACAGAAGCATAAATATTCAGAAAAAAAAATTCTGTACCTCATTGAACCTACTCAAAATAAAATATAAACTTACAGAAGTAGGTGTAGTCCCAACGTTAGGTTGATGTCTAAAGTGATCTCCCAGAGTTTACTCACAATTCAGTCTTTAACACAAGCTCTCCTCGAGCCATTAAATGGTGACACACAAACCCACCTTTGAGTTTAAGCATGTGTTCAAGCACACAAACGTTTAACTTTAGTAACTACACAATACCATGCACAAACCAAGGCACACACACTGCTGCTATTCCAGCTGTTCTGTTGGTCGTCTCCCTGTGTTTCCTTCTGGGAGCAGATTTAATTGAAACCATCTGTGACAGAGACCTGAGGGCCAATACAGCAGTCTGGGAGCACCTGCCTCTGCCTCCATCCATGTGGTTAGGGGTGGCTGAACAGGTGCAGTGATAGGATTTTTCTTTGAGCTAGGTGTTATGAGCTCTCAGAGGTCCCATCCCTGTTTGGGTTTTTGTCTTACAAATACCCATGGCTTAAATAGAGTGGGAAAAGACACCTTGGGTGGTGTTGGGAAAAAAAAAAAAGATTTATTAACTTCCAAAATAACAAACTCCCTAAAGAGTAAAAACGGTGCCAGAGACTGAAAATCCATGTCTCTGCTATACACCCCCGAAAATGCCATGAAGTTTCTTCAAGCAAGGCTTTTATGGCTTAGGCGGGGCTTTGGCAGTCGTCCAATCCAGGTAGCTCTAGGGGTAGTGTGATGTTCAGGGGGTCCAATGAAGTGTCCCAGTTCAGAACATTTCCAAATTGGGAAAGAATGCCCGGGCTCCCCCACCCCCCATGGGGAATAAAGACAGCTCCACACCTCCTCCTGGCCTGGGCCCTCTGCCTGTAGGAGGTGCTACAATGCAACAGTGCAGGCTTTGAGAACAGAGCTGCAGCAGTGGAGCCCTGTGTGGTAGTTCCAGTTTGAGAAGGCATCATGTTCTGGGTGATAATATGGGTGAAGGCAACCTCAAGTGCATTAAAACCCAAAGAGTTCCTTTGATTATTTTCAACAAAACTCTGAGGCATTTAATGCATGGGTAAGATTTGGCCGGCAGTTTGGCAAAATATTTCTGAAGCCTTGGTATTTAAAGTTTGGAGAAGGTAACTTCACATTTGTTTTCAAAAAGTAAATTAAGTCACATTTACATGCTATATTAATCTTTTTATTAAAGAAAAAAAATCAGACTTTTTTGACAGATTATTTAGCTAGCCTTGAATTATCCAGTAGATTTCACAGCTCTAGAATTGCATATTAAATTTAGCTGTGGCTTGAATGCAATCCAGACTGTATGCATTTTTTTTCCTGTATAAGTAAGGAAAGACTTAACAAGTGCAACAGGCCTTCCTCACACTGATTTCTAATTACTGCTGCATTCTTTTCCCCAAGTGTTTAAAGTAATTAAACTGATAATGGAAGAGGCATAGAGGAGATAAGACTTTACATGCCTCAGTGAATCCTGGAATTTCAGAGCTTATCAATTTGTTTATAACATTTACCACACCTAAAAATGTTAACTGAGCACAGAGAAACTTACTATCTATTGAGTTATCCTTATTACAGATGCAAAAAAAAAAAGCCACATAAGATGACTATATTCACCCTTCAATATGATAAGCTAATTCTCATGAGGCACTGCAAAGAATTCCCTTTTTTTAAATTTTGAATAAAACCATGCATCTGTCAAAGGCAGCATTAATACTTCCTTTATGATAAGAGCTCCTCAGACATTAAATATTATATTTTCCACGTGTATTTTCTCTTTTTTAGCACATATAAATGTGCCATCCTACTTGAAAGTTATTACAGCTGTGCTGTGGACAGTGTTGTCAGCAGTGCTCCATACACAGATCACTGAAAAAGTAGACCAGGGAGATACAGGAATATGCTTATTTTTAAATGATGTTTTTTCTAGGGATCTGTCTTTGGAGGGTGCTTGAGATGAGATGCTACTCTAGAGAGCTCTAGAGAGAGGTTTGATCAGAGACTTAGATTTGCCTTTAGGAACGTATCATACTCAATTTCATCACCCACTATTCTCTAATTATAGTTATACTTCAAACTAAGAGATTAGATTGACAGCAAGAATTCTGAAATTATAGAATGAAATAGTGTGGTGTGACATGACCAGGTACTCTATGGAACTTCTATTAATATAGCTTTACACCAGTCAACAAGCAGCCTTGAGATGCCAACAGCAGCACTGAATAGTAATTTAAATATGAGTAAAACTGTAACATGCCTGTTCTTTTTTAATGATGTTCTAGGAGTTCTAACATACACAGGACTGAAGTGACTTGTGCTCCTAGACTGATATAAGAATTGTTGAATTTGAAACACAGGGAATACAGCACCTCAAAGTACCTCAAATTGAAGTACCCCAATTGATTGAGCAAACAAAAATAAAAATCATGATTCTTCCTCCTGGATATACTAAAAGAGTAACTGGTCTAGTGTTTTATAAAAAGATACTGCTGCTGTTCAAATGATATGCATAGTTGAAAATCTGCAATAAAGGCCCATTACAGCCATTATACAAGACAATATCTGAAGTGGAAACAGAAAGTCAGTGCTGTCAACAACAGCTTTTCATCAGCTGCCATACTTACTATCTCAAACAAAACATAAAAATACCAAAAGAAGTCTCATCCCAAGGAAAACAATGCAAAATGGTGGTTCACAGGACAACCAAAAATTTACAGTAAGTAATTGGAACTCAAAGTTCATAGCAAAGTCATTTTGATGTTAAAGGAGAACAGAATTTGAAGGCAGTTGAAAGTATTACTGGCAGATTAGGAGTTTGGTTTTTATATGTGTGTATACATACATACATACATACATATATATATATATATATATATATATATATGTATATTTAAATATTGCCATTATAATGCAACTTCTACTTGTGTGCCAAACTTTTTTAAAAAAATCCTTCTACACCTACCAATCATGCATTAGTTCAAATGGGAAGAAAGTGCTGCTTACCCACTGTTAATATCATCAGTCCTCAGGTTTTTCCCAAGAATGTCTCCATCACTCATGTAGCCACCAACATCAGCTTCAGAGGATATGTCCAAATCACCACTTCCCTTCTCACTCATGTCAATCTGTGAGATATTTCCAAGGCGGGAAACAGCTGCTCGGCGAAGCGGGGTGGTGTACATGAATCGAGAAGGGTCTGTGTGTATGAAGCGACTTGCACTGGTGCGAGGATAACCAGCACCCAAGGATGGAGCATCTCCTGCCTGCAGCCGAGGACTGGCCTGCCCCAGTCTCCAAGTCACAGGGGTCGATCGACTGGATAAGCTTGGTATGCTTCTCCCATTCACCTCAGTTGTCACAGTGCTGTCAAAAGTTGTCTCCAATGTGCTGCCAAACACAATGGAGAAGTCAGTGAACTGTGCTTTCTCTGTTCCTGAGAAATCAAGAAAAGTGAAGGCTGGAGAAAAGTATATTTGTTTTCAAAAATTCTCTGTGTATGTGCTTTCACCATATGCACACGTGTGCTTGTATATATCCTCAGTACTGAGGCCAGTCCCATTTAATATCTTTATGATTGACCTGAATGAGGGGATTGAGTGTTCACTCAGTCACTTTGCCAATGACAGAAAGTTGGGCAAGAATGTTCATCTGCTGGAGGGCAGGAGGGCTCTGCATAGGGATCTGGACATGCTGGATGCATGGACCGAGGCCAATTGTGTGAGGTTCAACAAGGCCAAATGTCAGCTCCTGCCCTTGGATCAATAACAACCCCATGCAGCACTACAGGCTGGGGACAGAGTGGCTGGAAAGCAGCCCTGCGAAAAAGGGGCCACTGGTGACGGTGGCTGAACATGAGCCAGCATGTGCCCAGGTGGCCAAGAAAGCCAGTGGTATCCCAGACTGAATCAGAAATGTTTATGTCCAGCAGAAGCAGGGAAATTGTTATCCCCCTCTACTTGGCACTGGTGAGGCCACACCTCAAATCTTGTGTCCAGTTCTGGGATTCTCAGTACAAGAAATGTTGTGGCGCAGGTTTTTTCCTGATTTCATTGTTAATTATATTATTGTAGTTTGTTCCTATGTTCCCCCCCCCTCGTTTGCTTGTCCCAGTGTTTTCTTCCTCAATTGTACCCTGCCCTTCAACGTGTCTCCTCCCCTTATTCCAGTACCTTCCCCATCCATCACCCAAACCCTGCCCCTCCTTCCAGACCTTCGCTTGTCAATCCCCACATGGGCCAATCCCTGAAATATCCACCCCCTTGGAAATCCCCTAAATCTCCACGCCCCGTTGACCCATGTGACCCCTTTTCTCCNCTTCTACTGGATTCCCAGAGGAGCAGCCTTCTCTCCCACTGGATTTCCCAGAGGAAGGACCAGACCCTTCAACATCACCACTGGACCATTGGAAGAAAACTCTGCCCTTCTACAGGGTCTCTGCCTCAGCAGAACCATCTATCACTCCAGGAGCACTACTGGAGCCACCATTCCACCTGGACTGCTACCAACACCCTGACTGACAGGGTGTCAGGTTGTATTCTAACTGTCAGGGTTTGTTTTTTTGTTTAATACTGCATTTTCTAATTTTCCTATTAGGTTGTAGTTTGTTCGGCTTTTTGTTGTTTGTTTGTTTTAGTTTATTTTGTTTATACATATTAAAGAACTGTTATTCCTATCCTCATATTTTTGCCTGAGAGCCCCTTTTAATAATTTGGAGGGAGAGGGTTTACATTTTCTATTCCAAAAGAAGCTCCTGCCTTCCTTGGCAGGCACCTGTCTTTCAAAACCAAGACAAAACCCCACCCTATGATCCTCCCTTATGGTTACCTGATTGGTTTACTGTTTATGCCCACCCCTTAATTTGTAACCCTATAAAACCCCTTGCACAGTAGTGCTCAGGGCTCTTTTGTTCTCATCCCTTCAATGACAATAAATCCTGTCTTTGGAACCTGAGAGCAGAAGAGCCTCCTCTCTCCCCTTTGTCTCTCCCTTGACAGCGGTCTGCCTCCATAGAGCCAAAGCTCTTAGGTTCTGTCACTGACACAACATCTGCAGCGACAGTTCCCCACACTTGGCGTGGCCCTTCCGGACGGCAGCATGGTGGGTCAGAGCCAGCCGGGCTCCGGAGGGCCATGTCAAAGAAAAACACTGAGGCACTGGAGCACGTCCAGAGAAGGGGATTGGAACTGATGAAGGATCTGCAGCACAAATCTGATGAGAAGTGCCTGAGGGATTGGCCTGGAGAAAAGGAGGCTCGGGGGAGACCTTACCAATATCTACAACTACCTGAAAGGAGGCTGCAGTCAGATGGGGGTTGGCCTCTTGGCCTAGATAACAAGTGATAGGACAAGAGGAAATGGCCTCAAGTTGTGACAGGGGAAGTTTAGATTAAATATAGGGAAAAGTTTCTTCATAGATAGGGTTGTCAAGCACTGGAACATGATGTCCAGGGAAGAGGTGGAGTCACCATTACTGGGAGCATCTACAAGACTTGTAGATGTGGCATTGTGGGACAGGTTATTGGTGGACTTGGCAGTGCTGCGCTAATGGTTAGACTTGGTGATCTAATAGGTCTTTTCCAACCTAAGCAATTTTATGATTTCATGGTTCTATAGCGTCTTCTTGTGGGAACGGTGCCAAACACCTGGTATCTTAACCAAGATTAGAACAAGATAATATTGACCCTAGAGGATTTGCTAATCTGTGCATGTGATTGAAAGTGTGGTGGGAACACTATTTTGGTGGAAAATCTACTATACAAGTGTGTGACTTAGTGTGATTGAAAATAATCATGTGCATGGAATATTTTAGACATGTTTTCTGTTTTTTAAAATTAGCAGAGACCCTAGGGACCAATAAGAAGGTGGTTTTTCATCTGTAACAAAATTTAAAGGGAGCTCATGTGGGAAGAAAAGAGAAGGAGAGGAAAAAAATCCCAACACCTAGAGAGCTCAAAACTATAACACAACACCAGTGTGTCTTCTTTCCCATTGCTGACATATTTATTTTTTACATTTAGATTTTTTTCTTGCATTGATCTCCTCCCCAAACATCTACTTATAAAATTACCTGAAATAAAGTTTATCAGCTTCTAGAATAAATGGGTATGAATCGATAACTGTCTTTCTGAATGATTGTATAAGACATTCTGACAATATAGTATATTAAAATCACATGTAAGTTGCTAAGGCAGTTTATTGTCATGGCTAATTTTTCCTTGCAAGTCTCTCATTCATTCAGCAACTAGTAATACTCTCCCATGGTCCATATTTTTAGTAGTCTACACAAAACCACTATACCTGTGGCTTATCTGAGTCCCTCTAAGGCTGGACATGGTTTCTTCCAAATTCTGTCTCAGGTCTGCAATATTTTTGACAGTTCTCATTCTTCTTGTTTCAGGATCTTCCCCTGGAAGAAAACAGTAAAATCAGCATACACTTTAGCATGTGAGTTTATAACGCTGAGTACAGTGCACACATGTGTACACAGTTGAGAATGCACACATATGATTGTAAACAAGGCTGTCTCTTTAATCTTTTAAAAAATAAAAACTTCATCCTTTCACTAATAATACACACACTTATAAATAACACATAGTAAAAAAAAAAATCAAACAAAAAATATCCCCGTTAAGGCCCAAATCTATTAATGAATCTCTGATTTGTAGTGTTGGGATTTTTATCCTCTGTAATCAAGGCACGATGCAGCCCCAGACCACTTGATCCATTGTGAAGTCCCTTTTTAGTTGTTGACATTTTACATAACTCAGTAGGAAAAAAAGCCACAGTATATCTGCATCTGAAAAAACTGGGATGGCTCAGAACAATTCTTCAGTATTCACTTAACATCCAGGCTATTTCAAAGTATTTCTTAAATGAGGCAGTTAATAAAGCATCTTTTCTGGACTGCAATGGTTTCCTGAAGAGGGTCATTCTTCTTCATATGGGACAAAATAAAATATGCTTCTTGGGATACAAATCTGAACACTCTAAGCACATGCATCATTTATAGAATTACAGGTTTCAACAGCCTTCAGGATCCACTGTGAAAAGCTAGTCTCATATCTCAGATAATGAAGCATTCAGGACTTCACCTGGAACATTCTGAACAATGTTTACTTCATACAATTAAAAATAACTTTTAAAAAGGAGAGAAATTATGTATAATATGTTACAAGAGAGAAACATAATAAACCTCAAAGGAGCCTCCAATGGCCATATACAGAGAAACAGAAATGCAGGTTTTCTAGCAAGTTAATAGATCAAGGAAGTTTAATTCATTTTACTTTTGAACAATAAGAGGTTTTCAAAAGAAATTCTGGGACAAAAATCCCTGATTTGTTCAAGGCTAGTGTTCTACTTCTGATCATGTCCTGTATCTGTTGCTTGTAAAATGGCTAGCAAGAAGCATCAATATTAGAGTTACACGTAAAATGGTGAACTTGAAGTGTAAATAATTCCTTTTTGACTCTCTCAATTACAAATTTCATATCATACCTCACAGACCTTCTGCAGACAGATCCTATTGCCCAAACACACTGCAGGCTGTTAAGGAAAGTCTCAACTCTTGATACAAAATGAAAATAAATTATTTCATATATATTCTATATGAGCTTTAATTCTTCCACAATAGGCAAATGATGCATTGAACTAGCCAACATAACCTCCACTTGTGGCTTAATGTCAAACCAGCTTTCATAGCAATGCCATTTTGAGGTTTTCCCATCTACTCTGCCTTCTTTGTGTCTTCTGTCCTCTTCGCTGCAGCCAAAAATTCCTTCGGAAAATTATGTTTGCCTATTCTATCACTCACAAAAAATTCTTTAGTGCTTTAATGATGTTAATGTCTATAAACACCTGGTTCAGCACCATGGAACTGACTATGGGATCAACAACTGGGCAGGATGGAAACCAGAAGTGGGGATACAGGCCCTGTACTGCTGCCAAACTCTCTCTTCTCAAGCCACACCCTAAGGTGATGTTTGTTAACAATATTTAGTTATGGAACAGTGTACATTTTTACATGTAGTGCCTTGCAGGAAGCAAATATTGGCACTCACTGAAATTACAGCTGTTCCTGTGTTTCAAGCTAGATGTGTTTGATAAAGCACTGTCAGTCAATGTACTTATGGATCCTGCCAACTCTTTGCAAAAGTTTCTGTACCACCCTGGAGATTCCTGCAAGGCAAAAGGGCTCATGGCCAGGCTAAGCTGAAGACATTTACATCCTGGTAGACTAAGACTGCTTTTTAAAGCACAGACAATTTCCAGGCACACTTTCCATGCCTGCCTCCAGCCAGTTGTCTGTGGTGCACACAGTTGTTCAGTCACTGCCCTTTGCCTTCCCTGCTCTGCCAAATACATTTAAATTGACTTCCAGGAGCATGTTATATACCTGCCATAATACCTATACAGGGAAGATCCAGGAAATGTTACCTGCCCTGCCTTGAACCAGAGCTGAAAGAGTAGCTTGTTGATATAAGAAAATCTTCTATTTACACAGAAAGACAAATTTAGAGGTCTATGCAGACAGAATTAAAGGCAAAGCAATACTTTACCTTTATATTTATTTGAGAAACTGAATACAATTCCTACTTTAGTGACCCCGTCCTTTTCCTTCCTTGTTTATCCTTGTCAGTTGTCATTTGCTGTATATTAACATTGCAAATTCTTGCAGCAAAAATGACAGCATGTCATTTTTAATATGTATTGCACAGTAAACGGCACAACAAAGCCTTGAGGTATAATTGCAAAACATTAAATAAAAAGGTACATATGTGGCAAGCTGCCAAAATATATTTTCACAGCGAAGAATACTTTGCTTTCAGACAAATCATACCATAAAATTGGTGTTATTCTATCCTGCAGAGGTGAAAAGCTTGAGATCTAATCTCTTTTGATTTCTCAGTGACACAGTGGATAATTTCAAAACATTTCCACCAGTTTTAACTAAAAAAAAAAAAGTTAAAACTGAAGTTTTATTATATTAAAATACTACATGGTACTATTAAAAAAATTCTCACACTGACTGTTAAGAGTGTTTTAAAAGGAATTGTTGGTTTTTTTTCCCCATCATTCTCAAAAGGCCATATCACTGGAATCCTGCTGTACCGTGGATGAACAAGTCAGAAAGTATAAATAGTTGAAAATGAGGAAGAAATTTTCTGTACTGTGTACAGTGAGTTTAGAAATTTTCTGTATTGAGTACAAGATCCTACGTTTTCACGACAGTACTGGCTCCCCATCCATGTCAAGCCTCCTTCTGTAAGGAGGATCATAGGAATTATGAATATGTTTCTTTTTCTGAAAACTAGCTATACCATGCCTGCTAGTGGAGACACTATGGTGCTTATTGCATCAGGATTGGGTTCAGAGGGGTCCCAGACTCCTATAGGTACCTTGTTTCTTATAAGATGACACAATGCCATAAAAGAGTGTGGCCATATTTGCAGAACCTAACATATCAGAAAAACTCCCTGGCTTGTTATCTCAAGTGATCCTGGTTTGTAAACTAAGCAAAAAATTCTGTTTCAAACATGGGGAAACTGGGATAAGACTAAAACCAGGGTAACCTAAAACTTTCTATCAAAATTCTGTTCTTTTTACAAGAAAGGCAATTTGCTCCAATCATTTGTAGTTTCATCATTTATAATAAACATGAATATTCCAAAAGATGGTCCCCAAATTCTTGCCTATAAACAGTGAATCATTATTCCCTCAGTAAATTTTTGGAAAACACATTGATTTGCTCCACTTCTCACTGTGTGAGATACATTCACAGGAAATCAAAATAGACCTTTTACAGAAACCAATAGATACCCAGGTCAGACTTTTACATTCACATTGCTGAAGGTCACTCACAATTTCACATTCAATAATAGTGTTCATAATAATTTCTGTTCTTCTGCACATGTAGTCACAGCGCAAAGCAGATGGGAGAGTAACAATTCCATCAATTGTCTGATTTGCATAAAAGGATTTACAAATAATAAACGTCTCCCCAGAGAACTATCCACTATTAGATATTAACTTTTACTCTGCAAGCAGGGAAACTGAGGTTTACAAGAGAGCAGGGATTTGTCAGTGACAAACAGCTGAAGATGAGCAGAGGCAGGTTAGATCTCAGTGTCCTGTGCTAGTAAGCCTTTGACCTCTAGCAGAGGCCCTTTTAACCTACTGGTACAGTCTAGTAATAAAAGGTATGCATACAAAGAGAATTCTTGTTTCTTTCTTGTTTTGAGATGACAGCTTTTTACACTACATACACAGCAAACATTTTGTCATTAATGTTTAAGCACAATCAGGGCTAATGTATCTACCAACAGGAAGCTCCAGGCTGGACACATGGCACACAACCTTCGAAAAGGAAGCAACTACTACAACCATTTAACTGGCTGAAGAATAAAGCTTTGGAAATGAACACTGAGCACTCTTATAGTGGGCTGAGAGACGGAATGTAAATCCAGCAGCACAGAAGCCTTTGAAGCACTTATGGCTGTGGACTTCAAACATTCACTGCCATGCACAGATGTAACAAAACTGGCTATTTAAGCTAAACTGAAACCCTGGCACTCACAGTTCCACATGTAGGGGTGCATTATCTGCAAGGGGGCTGGAGAAAAGGGAAGAAATACTGGAGGGACAGTTTCTAGGAAGGTGAGACGTGCTTTGTCCCACCCAAAACCTGGATTCAGAATATCAATTTCAAATTAATGAAAAAAAAGTAATTAAAATAAAAATATTTAACAATAAAGTAATAGGACTTAAATATTTCAACTTATTTTTCAAAAAGCTAAGCAAGCTATGTTCAGTTATTCACTGACTGTTGCTGCCCCTGCACCCATCAAAAGCAACTGAGACATTTGTCTTCACACAGTCTTAAGAGGTCATAGTAAGAAGCAAAGAAGAAATGGCTAGACCCTATTTTTGCATACTACTGCAAATAAACCCAGTTCTGTCTTTGGAAATCACTGTCAAGATCAGAACATCTGCTCTGCTCAGGTATGTGCTAACACTTGGGTTTCCTCCTGCCCTTCCTGATGTCAAGCCAAATTTAACTTACCTAAAATATCAGTATAAAGGACCTGTTCTAGGTCACCCAGCATTGTTATTATAACATCTTCATCCAGATGTGCAGTCCCTTCACGCAAGCACCCTTCCTCTTCCTCTTGTGCCCAGGTCCTGCTAGGGAAGTGGGATCTGCAGGATGCATTTTCATCATCAGAGTTTTTGCTCTCCTCATTGTCAGTCTGAAAGCCTTCACCTGTACACCAGTCTCCTGACCTCCGGGATTTCCTGCTTCCAGCAGGTGGTATCCCCTGAAATGCCTGGGGTGTGGTGAAGCTGGAGTGGTAGAGAGAGTGCACTGACTGCAAGAATACCTTGGAAAGGGAGCATCTGCACCCAGCTTCTGCATCCAGCTTTTGGTAACTCTGTCTGGACTTGGAGGCGTTTCCAAACCAGTTCTCCCTGTATGAGCATTGCTCCTTCTCCTCTTCACTGATGAGTGTGAGACTGGTTAGAGACTTCTGCTTCTTAAGATGAACACACCCTCTTCTAACCTCTGTGCCTTTAAACACTGACAATTCAGCAGATCGCTGCATCTTTCTGGCTGGGGCTTCCCCTCAGTTAGTTTTCATATTTCTGAGACGGACAGCAGCTCAATTCCCCTGAAAGGTCTGGGTGGTGCTCCCTGCATCGCCACATGCTGCACATCCCAGACAGCACATACTTGCAGTGGCAGTGATGAAAGCACAGTTCACACATGTACTCTACATTCTATAAGGGACGAGACAGGCACAGTCATCTTCTTTAAAATTGCGCTGCTGTCTCTGCTAAGCCACTTCTTGTCTGTCACATTAATCTGCAGTACTTACAGTCACTTTCACTTAGATTTCTCTCAAGCAGAAGAGAGTTCATCAAACACTCTGCTCCAGCACAGAAGTAATCCCAAAAGCCAACTGTGTTTTCCTCTCTCCATCCAATCACCAGTCTCATTGGAGCGGTGGGCCTGCATGTCTTACTACAGCTGCTGCCTTCTGAAATCCAAAGTAGGCACAAGTACTGTCTCAGGCTTTTTCCTCCCTCTCACCAGCTCATGACTGACCTTAGTGCATGGCTCTTCACTTTAGATCGGCTGACACAGAACTGCAAGTACAGCCTCCATGTCAGAGCTCAATAAGGAGCCAAAATTAACCATTGAAGCACAAGCTTCCTTACATTTTAGTATTCAACCTGCATTCCCAGATATATGACTCTTCTCTGCTACTGCAGTGAATGCTGCTGGCTGCCATGGCAGCAAACATCCTGTGAATTAAACTGGAGACACAGAAGCCTCTGCGCAGTTTACAGTGCCACAGGTTTCAAGACACAGCTTCACCTGAATGGGATGCTACAGTAACAGATCTAGCTCATGGTCAAATCCTGTTTTTCTCCCTGAAAGGTAAGGATGGAAAACTGTTTC
This sequence comes from Bombycilla garrulus, assembly GCA_013400315.1. Taxonomy (NCBI): domain Eukaryota; kingdom Metazoa; phylum Chordata; class Aves; order Passeriformes; family Bombycillidae; genus Bombycilla; species Bombycilla garrulus. The sequence goes on along the minus strand of VXBU01012402.1, from coordinate 5,174 downwards.
CTCCATACCATTGTTACTCTCTATGCAGGAAGCTAAAAGCAGACTTGCAAAAGGACCTTCAGTCTTGCAATTTCTGGTCTACATAAAAAAAAAAAATAAGGTAATAAGACATGGAACAAAACAGTATTTGTCTGGTAAGATGAATCATGAAAGGAAATATTTATTTTCTTTCTCCTTAGAAAGCTACCCTGTTTGCACCTCTGTGAGATTCAGAGGCTAGTATAGAACTGTAAAAGCTGTAAAAATCATTGTTTCACAATATTCTGAAGAAAACCTACAAAATGGAGGAGTAATTTTTTTAAAAAGCAAATCGGTATTGTGTCTGAACTAAGTTCAGCAATTTTGTATGCTATTTTCTAATTAATTATCCAGAGAGAAAGAAGACATGCTTAAATGTATGTCTTTTCTTACAAAGAAAAAGATATTAGTCCCCGAAATAATGTACAGATGAACAAAGAAATAGCTGAATTGAATTATAATTCTTTTTAGACACAAACTTTTTATCTAGGGGAAATTGATTTCACAAAACATTATGTAGAAATCTAAAAATAATAAAATTGCTGTATAAAAATAACCTGCTTTTGTCAGTGTGAAAATATGCTTTCTCAAGTCTCTACCTGAGAAACCCTGACAGACAAATAACCTTTAAAACTGCCACTCTAAGAATTACAAACTGCTCACAGATTTCCTATATGAAATTTCCTATATGAATACACAGATGCTAACAGAAGCCTCAGTGTGAATTTCTTCCCATTCACTGGTTCAGTTTACAGTTTTTGAAAATACACAGCGGAACATTCTTGGAAATTTCAAAGAAAAGGTACATTTCTTCCTAGATAACTCTCAGAAACACAGAATAACTCAGAAAAAAAATCAGTAGTCTAAAGCAATGGTGGTTTTCCACATTAAAGCACTGTGACATGTTCCTCATGAAAGACATGTTCCTCATCAAGAGGAGGTACCACTCCCATCCCCACCTAGATCACGCAGTCAGAAAGGAGACAAGAGGAACGGTCTGTCTGCCCAAGTACAAAACTGTCACAAATATTAAACATCTATCACTTTTTCAGCACAGAAACAAAATATAAGGCTGCTGTGTTTACTCCCAGCGTTTGCCAGATGCAGTGACACATGGGCACTTGGAAGGGTTTTATGAACGTGCCTGCCTGCAGCAGACCCAGTGTGGTGTGGTGCTGGTGTTGCCCCAGAGCTCCAGTACTGCCTGCACACTCCTGTGTTGGTGTGCAGATAGCACCATGTGGCTGTCCCAGCCTGTCCAACATGCCTGATTAAGCTGTCATTGTTAGAAAGTCCTCACAGGAAGGTATTGACAATAGAGAATTTCAAAAAAGAAGGGCAACCTCACTCTTTTTGCATTAATTGGTTTTATATCCTAAATTTATACTCAGATTGGTATTTTCCATTGGTATGTTTTGAATGACAGGAAGGATAATGACTTTTTTAGCTCTGTTAGTCAGAGCACAGTGCTAATAATGTCAAAGTCATGGATCCAATCCCTGGATGGGCCACTCACTTAAGAGCTGGACTTGGTGATCCTTTGGGTCCCTTCCAACTCAGACTATTCTGTGATTCTGTGATTTGGCCCTGTGATGCCAAAGTTCTCTTGGTAATTGTCTTGGAATCATCAGAACATGCTCTTTTCCTACCATAAAGATCAAGAGCCATGTGAGGGTAGCTGGCAGCTGCAGCATTCCTCTGCCTCATTTTGAAGTACACTGAAAACACAGTAAGTCAATTCAGAGCTACTGAGCCTAATCACATAATCTTCCCTCACCCTTCCTGTGTACAAACATTTTATTACATCTCTTAATTATAAAGTTATATGAACTTTTCTCCCATTAATCCCATTGCCTCACTTGGCAGACAGGCCATTGTGATCATACCCAGATACAGCAGATATCTTACTTTAGACCAAGTGCTCCATAGAAACAGCACTGAATTTGTCCTTGTACTTTACCACATCTCTCTCGAGGGTGTCATTTGCCAAAACATAAAATTGCAATGTGGAAAATTCTCAGGTTTATTTATTGAAAAAATTCTAAAGCTCAGCTCTCAATTTCAAAATGTTTAGATATAGCAACCAAAAATACATCTTTCTAAGCTATGAAGGAAGTAGAGGAGACTAGAGGAGAGCCAATGTCATGACAGCATTGTTTTCCAACTACCCTGCCAATTCAATGTGTTCTCCACAGGAATATGTTTACATCAAGAACAGTTTAGGGAACTTCCTCAATCCATATCCATAACAGTCAGTGTAACGTATTACTTTATTTTTACTGTCTCTTTCATAAAAATAATTATAAAAAATATTTAAGAAATAATAATCTTTGAGCAAATTTTGCTGTCAGATAAGACTTTCTTTGAAGTCTCAATGGACGGTTTAAAACCCTACAAATGTATTATGTAATAGATCTGGAAATGCGTAAGATTATGAATCTATTCAGCTAAGCTTACTTGAAAAAAAAGGTAAACTATTCCTTCATGTATTAATTACTTCTTTCAGAGAGCAAAAAATTAGGCAGAATAAACATAGAATGTTAAAATTTGAATGTCTTTATGCTAATCCTGCCATTGAGATAGGCCTATAACTTTTAAAATTACTGTTTAATTTCTGTTTCATCCCTCATATTTTTAATAATTAGTCAATATTTATAAATTCATGAACAATTACTTAATCAAACACTTTGCATTAAGCTTTTGGAACATGCCAACACTTGTAAAAGCCAAATGTTATCATTGATTTCATAAAATAATATTTTATAGATTTTTGACATGTACAGTTTACAATGGATTATTGACTAATTAACTTACTGACATCCTTCTATAAGCTTGCTGCAGAAGGTGATAAATGTCACAGCTACTTTAAGAAGAAATAGTTGGTAACAGGGTCTGAACAACATGTGCCCAGCCATACCATGAATAACAACATCCAAACTGGATTACTTTATTAGCCTTTCTTTTCATTACCATTTTACAATCCTGTTTATAAGGGTATGTTCCAGTTTTGTAGAAACTGAGTGGATTGATACTGATTAGTCTTGTTGAGGCAAATGGTACATAAAGTGTCACCCTGATTTTTGTAAGACTTTCTAAGCCTTCTGATATTTACATATTTGTAAAGAACTTTCTCACACACTTTCTGTACACAACTCACTGTTTTTGTATTCCTTCATAGAGGAGGAGAAATTTGATGGACTGTTGGTCTGTCCAGTGTCTTTGGAGAGGTGGCATTGCCACCGTCCAATCCACTGTCACTTTCGGAAAACTATAAAAGCCGAGGTAAAAAAAGTCCTTTTCTCTCTCTGCTCCTGTTTACCTGAGCTGCGGTGTGTGTCTGTGTTTTTTCGTGTCCTATAGCGACATCTGGTGACCCCGACGTGATGTGTACTGCAGCCTAAGCTAAGTATTATCAGGTGAGAACGTTTGAATTTTCCCCCCCCATTTCTATTTTGTCTGGCGTTTTGCCTACTGCTTTTGTGGTAATGGAGGGCTCTGTGGAACTGGCGGAGAATTTTTTCCTTTTAAACCTCTGGAGAGAAGTCCTGGAGTGGAAACAGGTCTCCGTTTCCTGGGAGGATTTCGAACGGTTACTTCTGTGGGCCAGGAAAGGGATTCTTTTCGGACCCTGCTAAGGCTTTTACCAGAGAGGCGTGGTCTCTCCTGGGAGCCCGCCTCATGGAAGCTCTCTTTGATGACAGCACCGCCGATGCAGGAGCGCCGCTAGTTCAGTGGAAGAAGACTGAGGTCATTTGGCGGGGATCTGATTCGTGTAGCCCGCAGAGTTCCCAGAGGGACCTTTCCGTTTCAGATGGGTCCGAGAGGGACCTTAAATTCCTGTGCGATGTGCAGCGCCTCCCCCTGCCGCAGAACGCTGTGCTGGGGGACGGATCCATCTCGGGGTATGCCGGTTGTCCCCCTGGGGTGGATCGGGCCCCCGATCAGCTGGCCCCGAGTCTAGGGGGCGGAGCTCCGCGGACTTCTGAGTGCCCGGCGGAGTCGGCCGGTCGCCCCACCCCGCCCCACGCAGGCGGCGGGCCGGAGGGGCTGCCGCCCTTTATATGTGCCTTCCCGGCGCTTGGGGGCGGCGGGGAGGCTCTGGACCAGCCTCCGCCTCTCATCGACTCCGATTCGGTGACGGTTCTCTGTCCAAATTGTGGTGTGTCCACGAAGTTCCCCCTGAGCGAGACGGGGTCGGCCTCCAGCTCGTCCGTCGGAGGCACGACTTTGCCCGTCCCTGGGCCTGCGCAGCCAACCGGGCATGCGCAGTCGGCGGAAGCAGCCGGGGGCGGTGCGTCAGGCTGTGCTCCGTCGGGCCCCGCTCCAGCGGGGCGGTGCCCGTTGCCGCGGCTAGCGTCACAGGTCCCAGGCTTCTCGGAGGTCTGCCGGATCGCTTCATGTTTTCTCGCATTGGCGAGGCTCCGTGGGCCGTGCCTCTGTCGGCGCCCCGCCTCCCCCCCCACGTCGAGGGAGGGTGGCCCCGCGCCAGCCTCATTCCAGTCCACACCGGGTCTGCGAGCCGTGCCGGCACCTGCGCCCGGCGCAGCGCCCTCTCCCGGAGCTGCAGCGCGACAGGGCGCTGAGGTTTTTTTACCTTTAGCACGGCTGCTGATACAGCCAGCGGCAGGCCGGTGGACTCCCGGGGCCGTAGCCTTTCGTCGTCCAATCTGTGGATGCTCCCCCCGTGTCAGGTGACCATGCGTCCGAAGGANCCCCGTGTCAGGTGACCATGCGTCCGAAGGACCCAGGGCGCTTCTGGCGAGAAGCCAAAGATAAGTCCGATGAGATGTGTGAGCCTGCCTCTTCACGGCACGCGCTTGATCGTGTAGGGAGCTCCTCTGGTTCTGCGGATGCTGCAGGGGGCGCAGGAACGAGTGGTGTTGAGCTGGCTCCCAGTTAGGCATCTGCTTTTGTCCCTGTGGGGCCCACGGGCCGAGACACGGCAGGTGCTGCGGCTCTGCTGGGGGGTCCCCAGGCTTTCCTTGTGCTCAGGGGTGTTACTCATAACACCCATCAATCTCTTTTGCATAAACTAGAAAAGGAAGTCCGTGATGCGGTTGCTAAGCACGGTGTGGTCTTCTGAAGTCATGCAGACTCTCCACAGGATTGATAAGGACGTGCTAACACCTTACAACATTCGTTTAATCGCAAATTCT
>VXBU01012400.1:563627-655768 GCA_013400315.1 Bombycilla garrulus | reverse complement strand
GGGGCCGCCGCCGCTTCGTCCCCGCCGCCGCTGAGACTCGGGCTCCGCCGGGTCGGTCCCGCCGCGCCGCCGCCCCCGCGCGTCGCCATGATGTGACGGCAGCATCCAAACAAGTGCCGAGCGCGGGGCACCGGAAGTGCTCCCCGGGGGCCCGCCTCCCTCCCGGCCTCAGCCAATCGCCGCGCAGTCCTACGGCTCACGTGGGACACCCGCGCCCTCCCTGCCGCGGGGCGTGCCGGGAGTTGTAGTCCTGCCGTCGAGGAGAGGGGACGCGGCATGGCCCCGGGCGGACAGCGGTGATGGCCGGTCCCCTCCCTGCTCGCGCTGCCTCCCGCCTCCCTCGTGTCTGTTCCTGCCTTGGTCATGGCTTTGAAGTCGGGGCCAACTCAGCGGCGTGTCCGTGACGGGGCAGGGGGCGGGGCGGCCAGGGTGAACCGAATCAAAGTGTGCGTCAGGTTGGACGGGACCACAGTGGGGTAGCTGGTCCAGCCTGCTCGAGCAGAGCCATCCCAGAGCGCGGGTGGTGTCCGCGCCGTTCTGGAATTTCTCCAGTCAGGGGAGACTCACTGGAGATACTCAGTGATACTCGGCTGCTGCTTCTGCAGGAAAACTGGGGCGTGCGTGCGGGGAGAGCGAGTTGCGCAAGAAGTTGTGGCGGGCATTGCTGTGCGCGCCGGGGCTGCGGGCAGCGCTTCCCCTGGGCGTGCCGTGTGAGCCATCGCCCGCCCCGCACGGGGCTCCCGCTCCGGCAGGAAAGGTCGCGGCCGTGGAGACCAGGATTCAGCCTGCGGAGCGGAGAATGAAGCTGCCGAGGCACACCTGCCCGCCCCTGAATCGCTGTGTGTGCCATGTGCACGCGTGCGCCTCGGGAACAGCAGGGGGATAACTGAAAACTGGGGGAAGCGAACATCCTAGAAATACATATGGCTACGTATGGCCCTGCTTTCCGGGGAAATAAACTTACCCACTTGCAGTTACTGGGTAAAAATATCACTCTCAATCTCCCTAAGCACTTAACTACTTCAGAGAATAGGTCAAGTGTCAGTGTTGAATAAAGTAGCTTCAGTGGGGCAGTAACTGCTTTAAATATCTTGTCCTTACATCTTAAATCTATACTTACCGGAAGTATTCAACTGTTAATTTCAAGATGAAAAATAATTCTACATCTTTTTGCATCATCCTGATGTTTGTCCCCCCCCAAAACACTTGTTCATTTACAAACATGTATAATACTGGTAAAAATTCTTGAAAAAAGGTAGAAAGCCCACTCCTCTTCCCCAACAGAATTTTGTTGTTTTAGTACTTTCCCCATGCATCTCTTCCGTTTGAGAGTGGCAAGAGATCCATTCATCAAACATACTCTGTTTGATCCCTGGATCAAAGCTCATGAAATCCTTAAATAGAGCTTTAAGATTACTTTTAATTTCTCCCAATCATTATTTTATATAAATGTACAAAACATAATTTACAAAACATAAATTACTTTTGCACTGTTCCCCTCTCAGACACTTTTTGAATGGAAGGAAGATTAATTGCAAATACAAGCTACTTGGAGAGAATGGAATAAAGAAGCACAGAGCTCTTGCCATCTGTAATAAAATTAATTGCAAGCCGTTTTGGTGAATTTGGCTGTCGGGGATGTTAGCATACATTGTGCAGCAGAAGCAGGCACAAAGCTGCTCTGTGAAGGAAAAAGTTTTCTTCAAAAATTACCAAATGTTAGAGAATATATTTCCAGCAGTAATGCTTTTCACACATAAACTACATGTTGTTGTGGGTTTTTTTTCCTGCTGATAAAGTGGCACAGATCAATTATCATTGTTTTGTGAAGAAAGATACTCTTCCTAATAAGTCAGTTTCCTAGAAGTTCAGGGTTTCTTTTGAGGATAGCTGATGCAGGTGAAGTGCAAGAGGTACCATCAACTTCAGGACTCACATTTCTGGTGCACTGTTTGCCTGCAGTGCTGTTGTCCTCTGGACAATAAAAATGAGACATTGAATGAAAAGAAATACTTTTAGTATTTTAAATTCTGTTTAACATTCTCTCCCTATGTCTCTTCTTGTGTTCCTTTGAACATGCTTCCCCCCAAAAATGCACTTACCAATAAAGTGCATGTCAACAGTATGGGAAATTTATATTCCCTTCCTGCAAGTAAATACACGTCCTGAGAACATATTTTCAGTTTTGCCCTGTACATGACCTTGCTGGAGACTGCTCGTGCAATCCTACGCGCCAGGAGCAGCCAAGTAGCTGTTCCACCCAACTGGCTGTTGCCAAGAAGGTGTAGTGGTCTCAAGTTTTGACAGGCAAGAAGCTGAAATTCCAGGAAAATTAGTTATTTTAAATTAATATTTAGGATATAACTAAATATCCATTGGTAGAAATCTTTAGTCATCAACTTCTTACAAATTTTTGGAGCACTCTGTTTTTATGAACTACAGCCAAGTTATGTGGTTAGCACCTAAGAGTAGTCTGACTTCATGAACCTTCTGCATTTACCAGCCAGGCTGACACATTTCTTAGGTACTTCACTGCCCTCATTGCAGAGGCACTCCCAGGCAACTGGGTGAAAAATTAGTTCCTCCATTATGTTTAAACACATCAGCCAGGTGACATCTAGAACAAGATGTTCAAATCTTTAACCAAAGATGATTTAGAAACTGTGAAATAAAGATATTATTTCTTTCCTTAAAGCATTTTTACAGCATACAATGCAGTCAGGAAACTATTTAATTTTCCTCATGATGATTATGATAATTGCTTCTATTGGAACTTTGAAGAAGGTCACGACTATCAGAATTTTTATTGGAACGTTTCCCTCCATGACACTAAGTAGGAGCAGTAATTCTTCCAGTGTTACTTTTAACAGAATAACTTATCAAAAATTAAAATGAAGGCAGGAGAGAAACAGAAAAATATAAACAAATAAAAAACCCAACCCAAATCACCACGCTTCACAGGATCCTAAATTCAGTGGTGGCTAAGGAAGTTGCCTGGGGTCCACTGCAAACATGTAGTGGCCAAACATACTATATAGCTGTAGATAAAAACAAACAAGATGTTGGGGTACATGTGGAATGAGATGAGGAGAAATACAGAAAACTAAACCAGGATGTGCCAGCTGGGTGGTGCTTTCTCGTATGTGCTTGTTGCATGTCACACCTCACTTCCAGAAAATGACCTCCAAAGGTGAGTTTTGAAGAAACCTACTACACATTATTTGGTGCATGGAAAACTGCCCCCTTTGAAATTTGAAAAGAGTGGAGTTTGAAACTTCCTCCTTGGCTCAAGAAAGTTATCTTGAGAGAAGGCAAAGGCAAGTTCTTTTGTGTTCCTATGTCACACATTTCTCCGGTAAATTCAAAACCAATAAAAAGATTTTCCACCTTCACACATCAATAAATTCTTACCCCACAATACCAGGAAAGAATGAGCTAGTTTTAAAAAGGAGCTGTACTTTTTTATGAATAAGAACAATAGCCAGTTGCAAGTTTGTGCAAACATACTTTGCAATGGAATTCAGATATTACTGGGGTAAGAATGGGAGCCATGGCCCATGGTGAGAAGGCAGGTGGTTGGTGTGGGGCTTGAGTGAGCCTGGCACTGCTCACTCTAAAACTGCTCCTCTCCCAGGTTACAGCAGCCAGGACTGGGGGCCTGACACCCAAGCCAGAAGCTACTCTTGCACTTGTGACTTAAATATGCTGGTGATTTTCTTCTTTCTTGCTTCCCCAGACCAAGGAGATGCAGACCACTCCCTTCTGTACCCCTTGGCACCTGGCTTCCAAAGCTGGGTTGCTTGCCAGCTCCAGTGGGAATAGTGCAGTGCCTGGGGTGGAGAGATTGCTAGCTGACTCAGGGCAAATATTATTAGTGGTCTTTCTAATTGCTTATAACCATTCTGTTTTTAACATGTGCTCAGACATGTCAGCTGACTAGTAAGTACATCCGCAGCCAAAGAAACCCAAAGTGGGTTGGAAAACAGCATTCCTCAATCTGAAAGATCCTTTGCACCAGTATTTTTGCCTGCTTAGGAAATGGTTCCTGCTCTTTCATGTGCATGCCCACTAACTTTCTAACACTACATCCCGTGAAGACAGCGTTTTTTCCACATCCACAGAAATATCTGTGAAAGCTCCTCTCCACCCTAGTAACATACTTATACCAGGACCTTTCATCTACCCAACACATGATGGGCTTGAAAATCTTGTTGCACATGATACAGGATGAAAGGTGGTGATGATACAGCACAATCAAAACTGTTTGATGTTGAAATTGCTGGCATCAAAGGGCACGAGGCCAGCATTAAAACATTTCTGAAGTAAGTGGGGTAAGAAGCTGGGTGTATCAACCAATTCTCTGGCCATTATTTGACTGTGAGGTAAACAGGTTTAATTGGGAAGGAAAGGAAATGCAGAAAAGCAGCAGACCTGTCTGGCTCTTAAGCCTTCCCATTTGTGTATGGAAACCACACCCACAAAAACAAATAAATAAAAGCAACTGCAGAATTCAGGTTTTATGCATACAAGTAAAGAAAAACCCACTTAGCATGGTTTTCTTCAGAGCGTCATGTATCAAAGAAGGCATCAAATATTTATTCTTCTAATTTTATATGAAGCCCTTAACTAAAGGCATTTTTCTTCTCTTTGCCTACTTTGCCAGAATCACATTGAGGCAAAATAACCTATCTGCTTATGTAGTTTTATTATACTCCCAAGTTTATCTGGAGAGGTTTTTCACAGATTTGTGAATTCCTGAATTCACAAAGGAAAATGTCCCCAACCTATCTGTAATGAAAACCAGTCTTTTAGGAAACAAGGCAAGTGATGTAATTCTTAATTTTGACAGAGAGTAATCTCATTACAAATGATAGTGTGACAAACTAACGCTATTTTTGGTTGCCCTTTGTCTCTCAATGGTATCTAGTTAAAAGTAACAGCTGAAAAGTACATTATAATTTCTTTAATACATTTAGACACTACAATACATGTGGGCTTGCATTTATATGTATGCATGCTCTTGACCTATGTATGTATGTATGTATGTATGTATGTATGTATGTATGTATGTCTGTATCTATCTATCTATCTATCTATCTATCTATCTATCTATCTATCTATCGCAAATGCTGGGCTATACTGAGAATAAAACAAAGCCATGCATATCTGCTGATATTTTTGTAGAAATTGTTGTTTTCTGCAAAAGTGAACTGTAATATATACATAAAAAATATAGCAAGAAATTAATTTACTTACTTGCTATTTTGTAAAAGAAAAAAAATTCAAACGAACTGATGCACACAAACAATCCAAATGTTTAAAACAAAGGAGAAAAGCATTGAAAATTAGTATTTTGGAAGAAAAATCTACTAATGGGTAATGTTATTTAAGACTAGGCCACTGTAGTGCTGTCACAGACCTATCACTCAGCTCTTACTGAGACGTGTGTCAGGCCAGAGTATACATCTTGTAGACTTCTGCTGAATTAAAACCAGGTTTCAGGGTGGTAAATGGGTTTGGTTTTTACCTTTTTTTCTTTTGTATACTGTCTGTATTCTTTATACATACATTTGTAGCTTTGTAGCTTCCTATTATAGCTTAGCTTCAGCATTTTCCTAGGCAGGAAGACAAAACGAATTCCACAACCCCTATGCTATCTTTGTTCTCCTTAGAAACCAAGGTTGAAACCAGCTTTTTGAGACATTTTTTTTTGTAAACAGGGGCTGGTCCCCACTGAAGGCAGGGAGAATTTATAAGGTACTAGAACTGGGGGCTTACTTACCAGGTCAGTTGCTAGCTGGGGGCTCTTGTCAAATATGCTAATGTGCAGAATCTATAAACATTGTACATGCATCACCTGGGGTAATGCATCTTCGTTGTTTTCCACCTAATGAGCTGTGCACCTGAGGATCCTTTTATAAAGGTACTCCTTTTTATCACCCTAACTGTGTCTGGCTCATATTTTTAGGACCAGAGAAAAAGGCATTAGTTCTGGAGACTCTTCATTGGAACAGGAGGGACTTCTACAGACATCTTCTTGGACTGAGAACCATCCTGCTCCCTCTCCCTCCCCTCACCCTGCTGGCATTTCACAGTGGGGGTTTTGGGACGGTCCGGTTGGGGAAGATCACACAGCTACAGAAGCTGAGCTGGGTAGTGTTGCCAACCTCTTGGCCCTGGTACAGTGGAAACTGTGGGAGAGATAAACTCAAGAACAAAAGTAAAGGCATCACTTCTGATCACTCTGACTGCTCTGAAGAGAGAAGATGTGACAAGGACATTGCTGGTGCAAGAATGTAACAAGGACTTGGTACCCGAAAAGATTGTGTTACTGACAGAACAAGGGCAAAGGGCTCTGAGTGGAAAATTTTGTATGGAACTTAGAGAACTATAAATAAGAGTGATTAGTGTAATAAACTGGCTTTGCTTGCATAGGATGGTCTGTGTCTCTCAATCCCACAAACTGTTCATGTGTGAGGAGCGACAATTTGCCCAGCTGGCATCTGGCGGGGAGCCCCACAGAACTGAAGTGCTGCTGAAAGGAAGCAGGAGCTGGCTGGCAACAATCCCTTCAGGTTTTGAAGATACCAGTCCTTGTTGGGTTCCAGCCAGGAATATCAGACCCTCTATTGAACAGCCAGCTGATCAAAATACAGAAAAGGATTAAAAGATAGATCTTCTGTCCTCGGAGAACCAGTCAATCATACGTCCAGAGGTGCTTGCAGGTTTGCTAACTTCCTTTCCCTGCTTGGCCTGTCACACAGGGGATCATCAAGCATGGACTCTGTGTGAGTGTCAAAGTTGTGGGTGCCTTTGGTGTTGTGCATCTCATAAAAGAAGAGCTGACTGTTGGCACTGTGGCCCTTTAAGGAGCAGTCAGAATAATATACAAATTAAACAGCTGGTATGTGGGCATCTATATGGTTTGTCCAAACATCAGAAATTATCAAGTGAGCAGTGGCTTGCCACTGTAAATAAGTTCTGTAGTGTTAATTCTAAATCCTCCCGTAGCAGTAATGGAGAGTCCTCTATCGCCATTGCCTCAAAGTAATATTCGGCTTATGCTAGCAAAGGCTTTTTTAGTATTAGTGCTTCCTCCTGTAACTTTTACTTGGCCTTTTAATGAGCCTGTTATCCTGTTATCATGGATAACTTCAGCCAATTTAACAGGACAAAGTACTTTATGTTTGGCTATGGCTTCTCCTGAAAACCCATTTTCTACTTGTCTCACTGGTTTACCTTTAGATACACAGCCACATCACCTTTTGGCTCATGTCCCTCATTTTAAAAATCATTCCAATGCTTGAGATCAATGCCTCCCATATCTCCCTCATGCAACCCTTGAGCCCCAAGAATTATAACTTTTGGGATCTGTAAAAATGGACTTTTGTGTTAAATTTAATTATTCTGAGGCCAACCAATCTAAATCATGGGATGCTTTTTCAAGCCAATCTATATTCAGAAATGAAAGTGCCTAGTGTAACTGCACTTCCACTAACATCTCTCGCTCTACTAACACTCCATTATCATTACCATCAGGAGTGCTTCTTATTTGTGGAGACAGAGCTTGGGCTGCTATTCCATCACATATTAAGGGAGGCCCCTGCAGTCTAGGGCAACTCTTGCTGTTAACACTGAACACATCCATGCTTTCACAACACAGATTTCTGTGGAGAGGGAAATGCAGTATTCATGCATTTACCCCTCATTGCAATGATAACCTCGACTTTTGGTCACTACTGCAGCATTGGGCTGCCTTCTTCTTTGTTCCAGGAGTAGCATCTGGACAGGCACCGGGATCGTTGAACAGACCAGGTTGCTGGGTAGCTCCTCAATCCAATGCTACTTTGCTTGCTTTAACAGGATTTTTAACCAATATTGATTCCATTAGACATGCGACATTGCAGAATCAAGCCGCTATTGATTTTTTGCTTTTAGCACTTGGACATGGATGTGAAGATTTTGATGAAATGTGTTGTATGAACTTTTCTGATCATTCACAAATCTATTCATGCAAGTATTAAAGCTTTACCAGATACTGTAGCCAAATTAGAAATAGGAGATGGAACTGATTGGTTTAACAGACTTTTTAGAAACTGGGGATAACTGGATGGTCAAAATTTAATTAAGACAGGAAATTTTGTATTAGGAATGCTATTAGTTATAGTGACATGTCTGCCTTGCTTGATTCAATGTATTCAGAAATTAATGAAGAGATAAAGCAAATAGTGACAGTGGAACAGAAAGGGGGAACTGTGGAAGATCAGACAGACAGTTACAGAAGTTGAGCTGGGTAGTGCCACCAACCTCATGGCCCTGGTACAGTGGAAGCCATGGGAAAGAGAAACTCAAGGCAAGAACAAAAGTGAAGACATCACATCTGGTCACTCTGATGAGAGATGTAACAAGGACTTGGTAACTGAAAAGACTGTGTTACTGAGAGAACAAGGGCAAAGGGGTCTGAGTGGAAAATTTTGTACACAACTTAGAGAACTATAAATAAGAGTGATTAGTGTAATAAACTGGCTTTGCTTACATAGCATGGTCCGTGTCTCTCAATCCCCGCATCTGGGGAACTGTGAAACTGCAGAAGTTCCAAATGAATCTGGCACAGAAGGAAGGTATGATAAAAGGCAGATTTCATTGCTAGCATCTGGGACTTCTGTATTTAGAGATCTCTGGTGGGGCAGGGGAGCAGCCAGGAGGGTTGCAGTGGGGGATCCCATTCCTGCATGGTCCCCTGAAGGCAGAGAGAATTTAGAAGGTACTAGAACTGGGGGCTTTACCTCACCAGGCACATTGCTAATTGTGGGGCTCTTGTCAGAGAGCAAAATCTATAAAAATTGCAAAATCTATAAAAATTGTACACACGTCACACAGGGTATGCATCTTCAATGTTTTCCACCTAATGAGCTGTGCACCTGAGGATCCTTATATAAAGGTACCCCTTTTTATCACCCTAACTGTGTCTGGCTCACAGATTGAGGACCACAGAAAAAGACATCAATGGTACAACCATATTCTTGACACAGCCCCAGCCCTGAGGGCCCGATGTGGCTGCTACTGCTTGGCAGTGCACAAACAAGTCACCAGACATACTTTGTTCCTTTCTATGCAATAGATATTGCAAAGTAAAAGTCAATGATATGTGAGTAGCCAACAGTTCAAGGATGCATCTCACAGTCCAGCAACAGATTCCTGCACACAGGGTTATTCTTTAAATGCACGAGGTTAAAACTGACATCCTGCACTTCAGTACTACATACATCACTACACTGACCACCAAGAGCACCAAACAGCAAGGAAAAAAAATACTGAGGCAAAAACAAAAAAATAAAATAATTATAAGTTTACTAGAACAATTCAGGAAACTGAAAGCTTTGATTAACTTTGACAACAGATCATCTGTAAGTGATCAAATAAAAATGCAGGGGAACTTTTCACTACACTTTTCTTATTCCTAGATTTTACAATCTTTCCTCTTCCTCCAGCCAGATCATTAAATTTTAAAATTTCCATACAGGTATTAACTAATACCAACTGGCATTACAAACTAACAGCTGAAGATGACTGTTCAGTGCACAGAGTACGTGGAGATGTTCGTATCTCAGAGCTATTCTAAGCTAACCTACATGATTCCTGGGTGATCTTTGCCCTGTTTCTCAAAGGTTAATTAAAACATCTCCAAGTTCATCTTCTAAGAAAATTCATTAACTATCTTTTGATTTGTTGTCTGCTTCTTCTCAATGTTTTGAACAGCTGTACTTTCTGTCACACTGTATCCACAGTGTGGATGTTGTTTACATTAATTTTTGGTTTCATTTTGTCACTGTTTGTAGCATTGTTTTGCTGGATTTTACCATCTGCACCATCCCAGTGCTTGGAATGATGTTGTTAAGAAAAGACCAGTACACTTGCTTATCTAATATACTATTATGACACATTTGGGTACAAAGGCATGCAAAATTCACCATGAACATGAAAAGGTCTGCCTGTGCTCCCCTCACACAGAAAGTGGAATGCAGAAACTTTCCCTCTTCCCATGCACAATAAGAACTGCTAGGCACTTGTAGCACCTACCTGAATGAAAGGCATAGGCCAGGCCTGAAAACTGCAGGATTATGAAGAATTTACTTCAGTTTTCCAGCTTAAAACCAGATACCCAGATTTACAATATTAATATGACTTTTGATAAGAGACTTTAAATACCAGAGCTCAAGTCAGATTCAGCCTTGCTACATTATTGTCTTTTTTAAATGCAAATTTAAGCAGTGGGTTGGTTTCCTTTATTTTACAGATATACTTGCTTTTCACAAAAGGGGAAAAGTGAAATTTTTAAATGAAGGAACCATTTTTTATGACAAATGGAGTTTAATATCTATGACCACTTTACAGGTTATGCTTACATGAAAACAAAGATGAAGCTTCATGTGCAAGCCCCATACAAATAAGGCCATCATACACCTGAAAATGTTGTATTTAAGAATATGATTTAACTTGTTTTTAAGAGAGTGGATTTTTGGAACAGTGATTTGGGAGCTCTCAGTCATCCAGGGAATATTTGCCACTATCAGAATAAAACTACCCATCTTTTTAGAAGGCATCATGTCAAACTGTACAGTAGACAGTTCCTAGTATCTCCAACTTAAATCTACTGCAGTTGTATTTGTCAAGGCTAACCACAGAGCTGTGCACAGCCTTATTTTTATAAGTGTAACAGATTTCACTTCTGTCATCTTTAATTAATCCCAGATATAAAAAGCTCCTTAAGCACCTCTTATTTACCATGACTTACCTTCCATCTGTTAACTAAGTGAAAAACCCTATAAAAATACAAATTGTGCTTAAAATGTTTTGCAGTTGAGAAAGTGTATGACAATAAACTAGTTTGAGAAGCCAAATGTATGCAGATTTAAAACAATTCCTTTTCCATAATGAGAAATAGAGAAGAACTTTCTGTCCAAGTTGCTAATGGAGACAATTTTAAATAGTCCTTTCTTATAGTGAGCAGTGGAAACTACTTAGCTCTTTTCATTTCCCACGAGATGAATATTGACTGAGTAATTACAGCTATAATCTCTTCAGTCTCTTTACAAAAGTTTTCTGCAGAATTATGACATTAAGACAGAGCTTACTGTATGTAACATGCCTATAATTCAATTGTGCTTAATGGCTCCAACCTATTTAATTTCACCCATTTTCCTTTGTATTTGGAATTTCATGAATGCTTTGTCATAGAAGTTTATGAAATAGATGACAGAACAAAATTTTCATTTATCTGTATATAAAGGTACTGACTTAATGGTATAACCACAGGAAACATCCAGATGCCTATGAAGAATCAAAAACCTTTTAGTGAAAAGAACCCTATTTTTAAATTTAAATTCTATGTCTTAAGCACTGTGAAAAAGTATGTTTTTAAAGTCTGAAGGATATTTACTCCTCACTGCCCTCCCTCCAAATGAATGAACCAATTTTATACATATTTACAGTATTTAATAAAGATGTGCAAACCAGCCAAAGTTTTTACGTAAATGTTTCAGCACTTTAAATAAGGAGAAGCATTTAATTTGCTCTCAGCTCAGCCAGTAAAATTAATTTGAAACATTACAGCCTTCTGCAGAAAGAATGCAATAAATCATTTCTCTGTGGGGAAAGGCAGTATCTCAATATGATTAACAAACCCAAATTTAATTCAAGCAATTCTAACTCTATTCTAATTTAAATGCTTAAAGGTTTGCTGCCTGACTGATAAATAATCAGCTTCTTTTGGAGTCTGCATTAGTATGTTTTACCAAATCCTTGAAAATTATTCGATAGTGTTTTCTATAAATTCTTTGGCTACATACATTAAGGAAGTTAAATACATGTGAAATCTACCAACTACCTGTACCTTAAAAATAGTACACATTTACAGATTATACAGGAATCAGAGTACAAATGTCAAGAGAGAATTGTTGTCAAGGACTAAGTTACTTGCAACATCCATTTTTACATCCCAAACAGAAGGCTGCAGACAAAAAAAAATTGTGGTTCTCAGATTTCGAAATCTCTTTGAAGAGCTTCTTGATCACCTAAAAATGCCTCAAACTGAACCACTGTTTCATGTATTAATGTTATCACTTTTAATTATAACCTGCAGTATCTGCCTCCTCTTTTTCTTTTCTTTTGAAGAATATAGAAGTTCAGGAACTGCTCATATAAAGAACAGAAATACTGGTTGTATTCCCATATGGAATTATAACAATTTTAGATTCTTTTATGTCTTCTGAAGATAGTTTTGTAAGCAAAATATGAAAGCAGAAATTCATGTCAGTCCTCTGAAAGAGCTTTGGGTTACAGTGATTTTGTGAAAATGTTTAATTTTCTTCTTGAAGCATTTCTTCTATTTCTTTATCCCAGTTTTCATCGCGCTTTTCTGATTCTGTCACCACCTCATACTCTTGAAGTTCTTGTTGTAATTCCTTTTCCCAATCAGCAGTTTCTTCTAAAAGAGAAAAATGATGTGTAAGAACTTAATGGGTAATATTGAATGTTGCTTATTTATAAAAAACTAGATGAATTTGCACTGAACCTCTCTTATATCCTCTAAATTTTATGGGCTGTTCTCCTTAGAAACAAAAGGAACTCCAGAAATTTCAACTACCTACTGATCACAAGTAGGAATTAATTATATATTCCTATATGCATATATAATAAAGATATAAAGAGAAAATACACAACTAAGTCATTATGAATGCCCCTTTGCAAGATAATTTCCTACAGTCTTTCCCTCTTCTTTCAACTGAATCTCCCTTTGCAATTTTAAATCTCCATTAAAAAATGAAGTTTGTAAAAGTATGGCTATATTCTTATGGAAAAAAGAAATCAAGATCAAATACTGTGTCTAGTTTAAAATAAAGAAGAAGGTACTCTCCTTACTGACATTTGTAGCTAGGCAAGCTCATTTAATCAGGGTTAAAGGTAATCATATTTCATACTTCAGGGCAAAAAATGAGTCAGAAGGCATTCCTGTGTTGCTAATCTCTGTTCTAATTAGCTCTACCTATCATAGGCAAGAGTGTGGGGGAGGAGATGGGTGTTTGATGTATTACACGTTGGTTCAGCCTAGACAGGAAGGTAAGCAATTCCAGAGTCCAAGTCAGTCCAGCCAGCTGAGATTTCTCTGAACAAGTAATACATTAAAGGCCTACTGAAACACTTTCATCAAAGAACTAGATGCAAGAAACTGATATTACTCATTACAATTCCTCAAGCTTGGCTATGTACTGGACAGAAAAAAACCCCAGAAAACAAATCAGCAAAATCCAAAGCACATTCTAAGAAAATTCTGCAAATTTTCTGATAAGTATCTACATATACAAGTGTTGTCAGAGGCAGGGGCCTCTTCAAGCTCATATTCTGGCGCAAATGTTGCCTTTTTAGCTGGTGCCAAAAGAAGAAAACAGAGCCTGACTTTCAAGTACTGCACTTTACCCATAAGGATGTCAATTAAAGAAAACAATTAATATGCAGAAGAACCTATGAAAGAAAAAGGAAGCGATAAAAAAAAAAATACCCTACATTCACTTTCATAAAAGAATGATCTAAAAGTCTTAAGTTTTTTTGAATTTAAACTACTCACAGTTAACTTTCTGCATAAGATGTGGTTTAACCACATGGTGAAAATTATCACTACTGCAATATCTCATTGATGGTTGTTTCATACACTTTGGAGAAAACAGTCACAGATCTACTTTTCTAAACTGAACTACATTTATTTATATTTTTTTTCTTTTAAATCAATCTGTTTTAGAACTGTTTTAAGTAAGAAACAGAGGTAATAGCAGCTTTACCTTCTACTACTGAAGTCTCTTCTTTCTTTTTGTCTAGCACTAGCTGCTCCATTTCTTTTCTTAGATCTTCCTGATTCAGATTACAGGTATCAAAAGCATCACTCACAAATTCCGATACACCTGGACTTGTGGAAATCTCTTCCTCATCCTGCAACAAGAACACTTTAGTATAAACTTATCCAGATAGGGTAAAACAAGTCACCAATATATACTTCCACTCTTGTTACTGCTTTTAAATAGAGCTGACAAAACCCAAATGCATTACTCTCACAACTATTTTTGTTTATTGGCTACTTTTCTTTAAGAATATTTTTGTACAAACAGATGATGTTACATAGCTGTAATGAAAATGATCTGCTTTACATTCCAGGCTAACTTTTTGTGCTCTCTTAACAACTTTAATTCTTAGTTTACCTTCAGAAACAATAATAAACCCCTGAGTAGTTTAGAACAGGACCTAAATATTAAACATTTGACCAAAAGTCAGTAATAGTTTTCTACACCAAAGTAAGATTAAGAAAGGACTGTTCTTTGGAAATCTTTGCCTGCTGCATATTATTGGCAAGTGAGTGCATAGCTCTACTTCTGCCAAGAGTGTTCTCTGACACCGATTTTACAATCCAGAAATGAACAAGGGTCATTATGTGTCTAAGGTAAAGATTTTTGCAATACCAAGCAAAAGTGAAATAAAACAGTGTTGCTATTGCAATGCATAATTTAGATTTTCCATACTTCAGCCTGACCACTGCTTAAAGAGTTGGACAGAACATGGCATACAAATATATTTTTATGAAGACACTGCTAGTACCTTCAATGCAATGCTAACCTTCTACTGCCAACATTTTGGAAATTTCACACTTGACACTAAAATCACATCATAATGTGCAGGACACTAAGGAAAACATTCTTCAGATAAACAACTGTCTCTGCTACTGAAAATGAGTTTCAAGATTATATGCTAAAAATTAATATCACAGCAAAACATACAAACATATATTGTTAATAGTTTCACAGCAGAATTTACTCAAAAAGAGGCATAATTACTTATTAAGGAACAGCTTCACATACTAAATCCCAGATAAAATATAACAGCATTTTTACCTCTTGTGATTTTATTTGAGGCTTTATTGTAACAGGCGGTGTTTTTGGCCGTACTGTTTCTATCAAGGGAGAAAAAAAAGGTAGATAACATTTAAATATACTAAAATCTCATTTAATTTGCATAGCTATTAAATATACAAGGAAATACTGTATTTTAAGGAATCCTTGTGGTTAAAGGCTGAATTTAACCACAGGTGAACCATTTTCAAAAACAAAGAGAAACAATTTTCTTTTCTTAATTTAGACAAATTTAGCAAGCCATTTCCTCATTATGGCTCCAAACATAATAGACAGGACCCCTCTGACCCTCAAAATAACATCCTAAGATCTTTAAAGTTACAAAGGCATAGAATTGATCATGAAATCCAGTCACAGTCTATCACAGAAGTTCTCAAACTCCCCTGGCTGGGTACTACCACTGACATGGGTGCCAGTTAGCTGTCGGGCAGACCAGACTGCACACGTAGTATGCACACCCCTAAGGGCACATGAGAACAGTGTTCTGCAGCCTTCCTTTCACACAGGCAAGGAAGTCACTGAGAAACAAATGTAGAAGCTAGTCTCAATTTCCTAAGAAAACTTGTTGGGCATTCTGTACATAGAGCACGGTGCTAGGAAGACAGTGATTGTTTACAGGCAAGGTTAGATCTTTTCCCTGGCAGGTAATGGAACACCACAGCTTTCTTCCTCATGCAGCTCTCAGGGGAGAGGAGTTACAGTGAAGAGCCAGGTGGCTGCAAGAACAATTAACATACAGGGGAGGGGTGGTAGTGGCGGAGTGCTTGCTTAGCAGTTCTCTTTGCTTAAACATGCAAAGCAGCTCTGAGCTTGCAGCTCTGCTTCCTACAGGGTGCCCAGGTGGATTCTTCCTGCTAACTCAGCAACTTCTGATTTTTTTGTGTTTAATTTTCAAAACTAAGGTCAGATTTAATTAAAATCATTCCCTAATTGGTAGCTGTCACTTCTTTTATAGCTCATCTACTCAAAGCTCACTGCTTTGTCCCATCTTCTCTCTTCCTTCCACTCTCCTATCTCCTGAGGATCTCTCACTGCACCCAACAGTGCAGCCAAATAGGCTCCAGCATTTCCTGCTTGGGGAACTGTAGGACATGGCAATAACTCTTGGTTGCTCAAGAGAGGTGCCTGAGGCTGTACCTGTGCTCTTGTGCAGATGGGACATAGCTGCTCTGCACTGGGCCATGCCCCAGTCAAGTGTGCCTGATGGACCATTACCATCATTCTGGACCTACTGGCCTGGCATCATCCCCTCCACTGTGGTGTGCTCCATCCCAAGGTGACTTAGTTCCTAGCTACAGAGCTATTAATACCTAGAGAAGGGCTAGAACTTGGCACTTTGTTATAGATCTTATATAGCCTTTACACTAGAATGTGGAATGTCTTCCATTTGTCTCTTTTCCTTTCACATCAACCATGCTCATTTAACTTTCTGAAAAGACTGGCTAAGAGGAGACAGAGATATGGAAGGCTAACAATTCTATTTTATAGACGCTCAGCTTTTAGAAGAAACCCTGAACATTATGAAGAAGTACCAACAGGCAATTAGTTCCACTTTTAGCCTCCAATTAGGGAATTCAACTTTCAAAAAGGTTACTTAAAACA
Organism: Bombycilla garrulus; assembly: GCA_013400315.1. Classification (NCBI taxonomy): domain Eukaryota; kingdom Metazoa; phylum Chordata; class Aves; order Passeriformes; family Bombycillidae; genus Bombycilla; species Bombycilla garrulus. The sequence goes on along the minus strand of VXBU01012400.1, from coordinate 639,212 downwards.
AAACCAACATGTATGATTCAGAACTTCCCAAATCTATGCAATTTCTGAGTCAAACAAAACATGCATTTACTACAGTCTGGTACATCTATCTTTGCCATTACAGAACAAGCAGCCATTAGTAAATCTATCTGCATATCCCACACTGGTGGTTTGAACTGTACAAGAGCTGCAACAGGCCAAAAGAAAGTGGAGTGGTTTTTTTTTTTTTTTTTTTAAATGAAGATATGTTTTGTTTTAGTCACAATGGGAATTTTACTAGAATCCAGAAACTTTCACTTTGACTGAATGGTACTTTCCAAGGGGTTGGATGACTCAACATTTTTGTTGTTCAATAGGATCAGATGCCATCTCTCTTGTAAAGCTGAGACTTCAGTTAAAACAGCCATAGTTTTGGGACAGTAAACAACTGTCCTGAATAAAAACAGTGGGAATTGGTACCACTCAGTATATTCTGAATTAGCCTGTCCTGTCAGCATTGCTTGGATGGCAATGCTGACAGGACAGGCTACTACAGAATCTACTCAGAGCAAACTACTTTTTCCACTCTAGATGGGGACCTTGCCTAGGCTGATGCACGCACACTCCAAACAAAACCTGTGACAAGCATGAGACAGACTGACAACAAAGGCAAACATGCAACACAGAAACCAAACTTTGTAATTCCATCTGTAGCCTCCCCTTCACCCCAAAGTTCAGCTGCCCATCCAAGGTGCAAAGGCCCAGCTGAGTAACCTTAGCTCAGATTGTGCAGAAGATTACTAAGCTGTGCAAAAGACCTGTGAAAAAGTCTGTAAAAAGAATAAGAAAGATAACTCAAGAGGAAAAATACCTATATGGAAAGATGTATTCAAAAAGGAGGAAAAAGAAGTTAATTTGGCAGTGATCAGCTGACTGTCAGTCAGGCCAGCAGTGTCAACAGGACAAAAGTATTAGTGGATTTCATGGATGCCAATTCATTGATACTGGGGATATGAGAACCACTCCAAAAACTTTCTCCTTCTGCCCAATGCCTACCCAAGCTGCCAAGATCCTTCAGGTGTCTTACCAGGGACGGTGAGTGTACCTAGGTTAAGCTAAGATTTAATAAGCTATTGGTTATCTTTTGTGTTTCTGCCAGTATCTAACTGCTTTATACTCTTTATGCCACAGATACTCCTGCTTGCAGAATCTGTTAACATGTAAAGAGGTCAGGGGTTTGTAAGAGGGTCAGGAAGAATCACCTGTAGAAACTGACCAATGTAACTGAAGACATCTTTGTTGAAGCAGCTTTTTCATCTCAAGGCTGAATCCCAGGTAGGCTCCTGGTCCCCATTTTTTCAGTTTCCAAAATACATTATGGGCCTTTCCACGCCCTGCCCTCCACCACCACAGTACTTTCACCCATATATCACTCACTAACTTCTGTTTGGCATAAGAGATGAGCAAAAGCAAAAAGCAAACCATATGCATACCACACTACCTGTTGTCTGATCAAGTGAACCAAAGGCATCTCCTACTTCTTTCTGACAAATCAAAAATCACACCTAAGACCACTAATGGTCATGAGCGCTCAAAAGCCAAGTACAATATTTCTCCTCTTGAGATTTCCACTCTTCTGACAAAGTTGGCTGAAACTGGAAAACAGCTTAAAAGCACCAGGAACCTCCTTTTCCCTAGTCTACATAAAGACACCAAGTATGGTTAGAGAAGCCCTGATTTAACAGGCAATCCAAGATAAAAATGTGATGGCACCTGATGTATACAGTGGGCATTTGTTGATGCTTAAAGATTCTTAGCGTTTTTAATATATTTGTAGCTTAATACATTTTTTATATATACCTGTATAGTTTCTAGCACTTTCTCACAGTTTAGAATAGTAGTTACCCTTTCTCACAAATTATGCCACATTCTTGAAATTTTGTTTTGTCTTATCTTCAAGAAAAGGAGTTTCTAACATGGACATCCCATTTTGCACTAGCACCTGGGCTGAAATAATAAGATACTTTGTAGACATAACAAGATATAGGGCTAAGAATCCTTGGAGGGGCTCCAAAGGGGCAGATCCAAGGGTGGGTTACCAGGACAACTGCTCTTCTACTGGATGTACTTGTTAGACATGCTAATTAATTAAACTTATAAAAATTGTGACAATTTGATGTTGCATATGCATATGGGTATTATATGTGCAACTAGAGGCTTTCATTAAAAGACTGCTCTTTGTGTTCTCAATTTTAATATTGTTTGAACAATTTTTCTTCCGATTTTAGACAACAGCGTGACACTAAGTTAATGAACGGTGCTAAAACAAATGTTTCCCATACCTTTCAGTTCACTATCCTCTTCTCTGCCTTTGCTCTCTTCCTTTCCTGCTGCTTGCTGCTGAGCTGCAAGTGCGGTGAGCTGTGCAGACTGTTTAATTAGGGATACCCTGTAGAAATAATTTCTCCAGAACACCTCCTCCTTTACACTAGAGAGAAACAGATTTTGATTATTACATTTGGAATACAGTTCCTTTTACCATCTAGCAGTGAAATAAAATTAATATGCAGAGAAAAGAAGTAGACATAGCTGATATTTAAGTAAAATCTTAAAGAACATTTGTGACATTAATACATTCTAAAATGTCCATCAATTTAGAAGCTCCTGATCTCTCACAAGACATTTGTAATGGACTTGAACCTACAATAGTAATGTATAACTCTAGTAAAAGCTTAACAGCATGCAGCAATACATGGTATGGAAAAATATTATGCTGTTACATTTCTCCTGACAAACTATGTAAACAAACCCAACAAGCCAAACAACCTCATTCTCTTCCCCTCTAAGCCAAACACTCTATTATTGTCAAACTATAATTGTCTGCATCTTCCCTAGATATCAGGTGGAACTGGAACATCTATGGTGGCAGAAGCCACCCCTAGATTGCAGCAGTACTATTTCACTATCTGCATGTCTTTCAGCATGTCCACAGAACCCTCAGTAACCAGAACTGCCATCTCAGAAATGACCAGCTCTGCTAAGTGGGAGAATGTCCTCTACCTCAGGTAACATTTCCCTCTGAAATTCCTCCAGCAAGAAAGAAAAGACCCAACTTTAACATAGAGGCAACAGAAGGCAGAAATGGCAAGATCTGTGGGGAAGAACTCATGTGGGTTAAAAAAGAATGAAGCTACCTTGACACCTATTCAGGCAAACAGTGACCACTGAGACTAAGAATAGACAAAAAAAAAATATTAAGCAATGTTGTAGAAAAGGCAAGGATAGCATGACCAGAGGCTAAAGACAGAACACCAGAAATTATGGGCAGATCTTCAGAACTGACAACAGAGAAGAAGGTAAACAGAATGAGGAGCTGGGAAGGTTTATAAAAGGAGATTTAAGACAGAAAATGTCACAAGGAAACATTTTCTTCCCATTTTCATCCTTAGAGAAGGAGACTAATGTTGGGAACTCCCACGTCTGGGACTGGACAAAGAATAACAGCTCCAGAATAAAGCTCTGCAACAGAGAGCTTTTCCCGTTTCCTATCCAAAACCAGTTTTTCTTGCTTGCATTGCTGCTATTTTGAGACACATTCTATTACCATTTCTCCAGGGGTGGTCTCTGACTATCTGTAATCATCTTTTTGGGATGTCAGTTACACCAACAGATCTGAACATTTTTATTGTTGCCTTTACCTTTCCTTGGACAAAAAACCATTTAATTTAGCACACTGGACATGGAAATACTGAAGGCCTCTCCCATACTTAAGTCAACAGTCCTTATTAGCTCTGTCTCACAGAGATATTTTTTCTTACCTCAGATTGCCAACTGCAATGCACATGCAGTATTCCATGTGAGACACTAGCATAAAAATATGCTAGAGGGACATAAAGAACATCAGAGGGACATNGCCTCTCCCATACTTAAGTCAACAAGTCCTTATTAGTTCTGTCTCACAGAGAGATTTTTTTTCTTACCTCATGTTGCCAACTGCAATGCACATGCAATATTCCATGTGAGACACTAGCATAAAAATATGCTAGAGGGACATAAAGAACATCAGAGGGACATAAAGAACTGAAGGAAGTGAAAGGAGCAAGGAGTAATTTAGGAGTATTTACAGACATGTTAAAAGCATGGCGGTACAGTTACCAGCAGAAATTACTTACTGTTTGGGAACAAGGTCAAACCTCATCCTATTGAGAAGCTCATCTTCTTGTAACATGACCAGTGCAACAGGGTACATTTGATCAAAGTCAAAATGAAACTGCACACCTGCTGGAGGATCCCGCAGAAAATTCCGTTTATCCTTTGAAGAACATATTTATGGCCATTAAATGATATCAGAAAAAGGACACCATATTTCACACACAAGAGCAGCAAAGCAATCAGTAAAGCCTTTATAAAAATAAAAATCATATTGAGGATGTGCTTCAGTTCAAATTGAAACTGATGGAACTATTTACTCTTGTACATGATTGGTGTGGTGACAGACATATTAGAAGTATCTTGAAAACACAAATTTATTAAACTTACTTAAAAAAACCCAGTAGTTTTAATTTCAGCAAGAGAAAATTTCAAATCTTACAGGAAGTGAAATACTTACTGCTGATAAGGCCAGTATTTGTTGTTGAATTGTCTCTTCTTCATTACTGTCTACCCAGGGAGGCACTGCTGCTTCTAGGGTTGAAAGGAGGAAGATAATTGCATGTATGTAAATTGAAAAAAACCCACTCCAAATAACAGACCTTACATAAGGCAACACAGAGTGTCACAACAGTAAGCAGAGTTACACCAGTACGCCAAGTCCTCGTGTCTTTTTCCTAAACTAAGTCCATGGTGTAAGAGAGAAACCCTAGGAATGCATCTTTGCTTATCAGAGGTAAAAAATAATAACTAAATAGTTGCTGATCCCTCTTATTGTAAAAATAAAACTGTATTTGAAAAAATAAAAAAAAAACTCTTTGTAAAAATAAAAATTTCTTTGCAGATTGGTGCCTCAGTTTAGCTACTGAAGTATTGCTGTACAACTGGTTAAGTTGCCTGCAAATAGTATTTCCAGATCCACTTTAAATATGTAAACTTTGTCTAAATTAAGTTTGCGAAGTAGTAACTTACACCCAGAAGACACCAATTCTTCATTTTCTCTTTAATGGAAAAAAATGTTACAAATTTGTTATGAATTACAACTCATTACACACTGAGTAAAAACCAGCTCAGCTGGTTTGTATCATTTTGCAGATACTTTCAAAATAGTTCCTTGGGCTGTACAGAGGTGAAAATAAACTGCTGCAGATGTATAGATACCTCTTCACCATCAATGCAAATTCAGCCTACAATGCGATGCAGATAAGTAATTCTTGTGCCCTTAAACTATTTTCCTATTATTTGTCTGTACAGCTGATATCAGCAAGATCTTTAAGTCACATGGATCCACATCAGATACTGATGCTTCTTTCAGTCAGGCCATCTGTTACTTTTCCTTTAGCCAATCTAGCTACTTATTTTCATGAAGCTTTTAGAAATATATTAAGAGAATCCCAAGTTTACTAACAGACAGAAATACAGACAACACAATCCCATAAGCAATCTTGCAAGAAAAAAACAGACTAACATTCTAACTACAAACACCATGACAATTTTTATCACAATCCATTTAAAACCAGCTCGTTTTAAAGATTAACAGTCACTTCACACTCAAACTGTCAAAAAATATTGCATTCAGGTAACACATTAAAAAAGATAAAAGTCAATGATGAAACACAATGTGAGAAAACAACTTTGCTAGCATGGTGATCTTTGAGTTTATTTCACAAAGCAGAATTTGGTTAAAAAGCAAATCTAAAAAAACTACATAATGTAACACTAACCTCATCTAAAAATATAATCTTCCTGTTCCACCATATGCATTAAGTTCTGTCATAATGTATTTCATTATATTAGTTTTAGATATAACTCAATTATCCAGTTTTCAGCAAGGTTTCACTTAAGTGATGTTAGGCACCATCAAAAAGAAAGCAAACATTACCTGATTTTTTGGTTTGCTGCTCTTGGACAAATTTCTTCTGTTCCTTCTGAAAATCTCCAATAATTGTCTAAAATAAAAATTAGGGAACCACAATTAAAAAAAAAATTAAAATTCACTCTTTCTGTTTTATGTTCAGAAAGTGCTTTCAAATACAGTGCATATTCTATCTGTGGTGGCCCTTCCTATAAGTTAAAGCTCTTTCTTGTCAATCATACACTTCCTTTTACTGAAACATTTGATTTTGCATTTAAAATTATCACATATGCTTTCAAAACTTTATTTATAGCTTTATCAAGTTCAGGGGACAAGGAAAAAAGATGGGAAACCTTAGCTGATAATTAGAACTTTGGCATACTATGTGTATTCACTTAGTGTCTCACTGTATCAAATAGGGACGATGGAGACTGTTTAGACTTATTTAAACATGTTTTTAAAGCATTAACACTTAGAGATACCCATGGTCTCACAGAAGCCTCAAGAGTTGCCTAAGAAATATATCCATGGCAAGAAACTGGACTTTCAAAATTGTAATGCTGGATTTCAGAACACCTACTTAGCTGAAACAAAATAACTTTTCCACTTACGTTGTTGACAAATTTTCATTTCAAAAATCATATTTAGAGATATTCTATACTGAAATTAGAATTTTAAAAAAAATGGAGAATGGTCTCAGAATTCAGAATGCCATAATTTAGAAGTAAGAACACAAATGTTCTGTGGTTGAAAGTGGATGTAAAAAGATGAAGCTAGAAATGAATACTTAAACCACTCACAAAATACAACTTTTATGCAGTGAGGTCTATGGATTATCAAGTTGCCAAAATGTACAGAAGTCTTTAAGCTAAATCCTGATAAATTCCTATACTACCTTTTTCCTTCAGTGACACAGTATTTCAGTTTAAGATTTTTATCAGTGAGAGAATTACGTAGTATCAGTTATACAAACAGATTATTGTGCTTCCTTCTGGTTTAAAGTTATGTTAATTTTTTTCTACTTATGGAATTAAATAATTTATATGGTATAAGAAGAAAGCTTTATGATGATACATGTATAATCTTGTTTCTCCTGTATGTAATACTGATTAATTGAAACAGGGAATTCATATTACTCTAAGTCATTTACAGAAAAAAGAAAATGGTATAAGGCATAAAATATGCAGTAGTTACTTAGCTACAGTTTCTTAGGAGCATTATTATTAGTGTATTTAATTAACAAATAACCTTGTTACTTGATTTTTCCCCTTTAATATAGATCAAAATTACATTAGACTCTGATATTAGAAGGCAATAGATCTCTGCTATTATTATATAGACAACTGTCAGTGAAATCTGAAGACAAAATGTAAAATGTGATCACAACAGAAATTAATTTGATGTCATTTGATGATTCGTTTGGAAGACAACATGAACACTATTTATATCAAGAAGTAGAATTCCATTGTATTAAAAAATTAAACAGGAAATCTTGTAGTTCTCCAGAATGGCTGTCAGAGGAAAAAGAGGTTTGCCTGTGTCAGACAGTGCTGGATGCACAGTCCTACTACAGCTGGGATGGTTTTGACCAGTTCTCTTCCCTTCCAAGATACTCTAAATAGCAAACACACAAACACAGAACACTTCATGGCACTTATTGCTGCCTTTTTCTTTTTTTTTTTTTTTGCTGGCAAGTTTGTGGCTTAGAACACTGAAGGACACTTGCTGGCACAAGTTAAACAACTGGAGCTGACAGACAGGAGCAGAGAGGGCAAGAACTATGTGGCAGGGTCAGGGTGGGGAAGAGAACAGGACAGTAACAAGGTATTCCATTAGCTCCTGTTTCTTATGAAACTGTACCTGTGTACCCCTGGGGTCCTAGGATACAGCATGCACAATGCCAAGCTAAGTCTGGCTTTTTCACAGAGGTGCCTTTAAGATGCAAGCTACCTCATTCCTTTTTCTAACTAAGTAAGCAAAAAGAAACCAGTCCACACATCTCGGCATAGACATTCCCTACTGCCTGTCTCAAATTCTTCCAGCCCTTGCACATCAGCATTTTTCATATTTTCTTCTGGTCTTTCTCCAGTGTATCAACATCCTGAGGAACTGAACAAACACAGATGCAGCATTAAGAAAAGTAGGGTGACCATTTTTTTGCAACTCTACCATGAATAAACATTTCAGTCACATCATTCATCATGACAAGAGATGCACAGTATTTCTTGAAAGAGATAATATCTAAAGACAGCTTGAAGAAATGTTATCAAATGCCAGATTGGCCACATGTTGTAACAATGGTAAGCAAATAGATCTTTCAGATCAAATGACTAAAAATAAATTACCTTATCGATGATACTGTCAATTTTTCCTTCTTCTACAGACTTCTTTATTGTCTGTGCTGTTTCAGCAACAGACTCAGATATCTTTTTTGTAGCAGCAGAGGCAAAATTGAAGAGATAACCTTTCACAGACAAAAAAAAAAAAAGAAAGACCTGAGAATAGATTTCTTTACATCCAGTTCTCTTTAGACGTTTGGATACCTACTTCAAAAGTTTATTTCAAAGCAACTTAACCCAGCTTCTGGCCTACAGAAAACTCCTAAAATTCTGTTTATCCTTTTCTAGTTTATATTCTTTAATCATGATGATGATCACAACTTTCTATACATCAAATATTTATACACAAACTTTGTTTACTTAATCAAACATTGCTTTGTCCTTGAAATACTCCTTTCCAATGAATTTTCTGAAGCAATGTGTCTTTCCTGATTTAATTTAAGTATTTTGGAGACGTTAAACCATAAAGTAACTTAGCCACAGCATTAAAACAGAATTACATTTTTTTAAAGAAAATCAACATGCATGATAGTCTTATAAACTGAGGCAGCAAATCCATGAAAAATTTCAGTCAGGTAACACCTCCTTCAAAAGTCTTAGCATAGAAGCTTGCTCTTGATGTTTACCCTTATCTACTCTGCATTGTCTTCCCTTCTTTAGCTCCATGAAAAGCACTGTGGCCCTGTTGGCTCACTTTTCTGAGCCATATTTTCTGAAAAGACTTCAGTGTCAGAACAGCAATGAAGGATATTCTCAAAGACTCACATTCTTTGTATTAGCAGTGCTGAAGTGAAGAGAGGTGGCAGGGAAAGAACTACATACACATAGCATGGCCATCTGCCCTGTATAATCATATTTTAATTAAGGAGGACAAACTTGCAAGAAGCAAGATGTATATCATAAACCTTCAGAAACATCAAGTATCAGCTTATAGATAAGTGATTTGAAAACATTGGTACTATTTCTCAGATGGCATGATGTCACAAGCCATTATATCTGACTGCAGTAAGTCAGTTCCAGTACATACATTGCATCAGTGCCATAGTAAATAACAATAATCACAGGGGGATCTAGATAGACTGGAACATTTGGGCAAACATCAATGGCATGAAATTTAAGAAGAATAAATGCTGGATTCTGCATGTGGGATAAATATAAACTGGGAGAGGAGTGTCTGGAGAGCAGTCCTGTAGAAAGGGATCTGGGGCTGGTACTTGGTAGCGCAATAGGAAAACATGCAGAGGTCTAGCCAAACCTTAAGACATTTTTTTATATGTAACTTTTGTTTACAAGTCACAGAATGGTGGTAACCAAACATCCTTCAAGCACTTATTAGCATCTTTTATATCTGTTATCAGGCTTTATAACCCATCACATGATTCAGGTATAATAAAAAATGTTATGCTCTATATTTTAGATATAAACACATACATTATTCCCCTTATGACAGTAGAGGAAGCAGCAACCTACTGGACTGCTTACTCCCTCCCAGCTTTTATCGGTTGTTTCATGTACCCCTGGAAACTCTCACATGCAATTGTTTTAGGTGCAAAATGTGCAGACACATTTGCCGTCTGGTAATGTTCTGGCATTATTGCACAAAGTGGTTTTGGCCAGTCCTGGAATCACACTGAAAAGCAAAATACTTTTTATTCCCAATAAAGGCAAACATTCTTTTGAACTAAGGTACTTATAAAACTCTAGAAGGGGTACTACTCACTCTTCAAAAAATAGGATTAGTGGAGTAAAATAACATTTTTAAATGACTAAGAAAGTCATCTTCCATCCTACAAGTGTATGCTTGTTTCAAGACTATGTATCTGGCAATAATTATAGTATTAGCTCACACTGGCAAAACGCTCACAATTTCTGTAACGACATGATAATGAGCAAAAATTAATGTCTATTGGGCTTCGGTTTTACCAGTAAAATTCTTTATCTGCCAGAGGATTCTTTCACACAGCTAGCCAGGTTGTTGGCCATGCAGAGGTTTCTAGGATTATGCGTTAAAATAGCAAGAAAGCCTTTCCACCACAATCTACTCTGGTGTCACAGCCAATGGACCCACTCACCACTAAACCAAATTTTCACTTACAGAGCAAGTTATGAGATGGATCTTTATATAGATAATAGTCAATGCTTATTCTTCCCCTGAAACTCAAAGTCCTTTTTCCTTCCTGAACAATTAGAGCAATTTGCAGATTACAACGATCAGAGTAAGCAGCAGATTAGAATCAATTTACCAGAAGACAGGTATTTGATCAAATTACACAGACTAAACTGCTGCAGTTAAGGCTGCCCAGACAAGGTACAGTAAAGAACCATCTCAGATTAACCTCTTAGATGATACTGATCCAGAATTTCAGAGCCTCAATTTTAAAAAACACAAACCCCCTTTAAAAAAAGCAAACAACCCTTTCCTAATGAGTTTTAATTAATTTGATCCAATAATTCACTACAGTAAAGCAGGAATTTTACTTATAGCAAATTACAGCTTTGCTCCATCCCTGGCAGTGTTCAAGGCCAGGCTAGACCGGGCTTTAAGCCCGGTCGAGCAAAAGGTGCCCCCGCCCGTGGCAGGGGGGTTGGAACGAGAGTATCTTCAAGGTCCTTTCCAACCCAAACCACGCTGTGATTCTAAGACTGCAGACATGTTCAGCAAAATCATCAAACCCTATTATTTTTGTATGAAAAAATCACGAATGTCGACAGCAATCCATAAAGTACATCGTTCTACGTAGACAGATCTATTCCCGCTACACGCAGACCTCTTCCCCTAGCGCCAACAGAACGGATATGTAAGAATAAGCCACTCCTTTAAAAACAACTCCGAAAGAGGCTATAAATAAGACACATTTACAGCCTTGTTTCCTTATCTGAAAGCCAGCAGCCCCGAGACACTCACTGCCGAATCCCTTGGCCTGNGAGCAGCGCCTCCGAGTCCCCCTGCAGCTCGCCCTGCTCCTGTCCGGCCGGCCCTGCCTCCTCGTCCTCCTCCTCCCGGTCCTGCTCGTTTTCCGCGGGGCCGCTCCTCTTGCCGGAGGGCAGCAGCTGCTCCTCGCCCGCCCGTTCCAGCCCCAGCCAGCTGCCCAGTCCGCGCAACATGGCTCTGGGTGGGGGCCGCGCTCGGCCCGTGCCGCGCCGCTCGGAACGCGGAGCCGCCGCTGCGCACCCCGGGCCGGCCGCTGCGCGCCGCTTCCGCGTGCGCCACTTCCGCCGGGCCGGGCGGGGCGGGCCGGAGCGGAGCGCGGCACCTGTCGCGCCGGGAGCGTCCCCCGCGGGAGTGTCCCCAACGGGAGTGGCCCAGTTGGGGTGTTCCCGGCGGGTGTGTCCCCGGTCCCCGCTGCGGGGCTGCGCTCGGAGGCGCGTTCCCTGCAGAGGCTGTACCTGTACCCGCGGGCGGGTGCCGCCCCCGCCCCGCCGGCGGTGTGCTCGGGCTCGGCTCTCCGCGGCGGGCGCGCCCCGGCTGCGCTGCCGGGCTCCGGTCGGAGCAGCGCCTTTAACACCTACGTAAGTCAGAGGCCTGTCTCTCCGTGCTCGGCCGCGGCGCCCCGAGCGTTCCCGCGGCGCTGCACGTTCGGGGCGCAGCGCCCACAAATCCCTGCCGGAGGCGGCAGCTCCTGTAGATAAGGCTGGACGGAGTAATTCGTGTGCCACTTCCCAGCAGAATAATTTCTTCCAGCGCTTTCAGCTCTCCCTTCCATTTGCTTCATCTTTTACAAGTGACTTCCCGGACCACCTGCAGTTGTCTGTACCTATTTCAAGTAAACGCGTTTTCTGAAGTTGCTGGGATATCGCTGTTTTTGCTAAATCACTGCAAACTTTTCATTTTGGCTTCTGCAAGAAAGAGTTAAGAGTTCTAAAGTGGCATGTAGTCAAGATTTACACCGTTGTTGTAATTATCCCACCTGTTTTCCTGAAAGGAGCTTTGAAAACGACTTGAATGTTTATGTTAATGTTGACAGCTAAGTTGGCTGAGTTCTGAAGGAATAGCCTGCAACAGAGGTAGTAGGGTCCAAATTTTAAAATCTTTGCAATTAAAAAAAACTATATATTAAAATTAAATGGCAGGGAAAAGTTAATCCCTGGTGTTCCTTTTTCTCTGGAGTTAAATATGTTTAATGGTTATGGTCGTCTTTTTGATCATATTGACAAGCAAATAGTTTAGTAATTCTTATTACCAGAAATGTAAGAGCATTGATAACAAGTGTTGTTACATTCCTGAACTCAGTCTCCTGAAGATCCAGGCCTTATTTATGTTGCTTTTCTGTAATTAAAAAAAAATAAAATTAAAATGTTCATTGCATGTCTACTGCGTCATACCAGCAGCTGAATAACCACACTGCTTTGATTTATACTGAGGGCCATTAGATCATGTGCTGTTGCATGTTGTTTTGGATGAATTGGATATTTAAGTAAGGAAAGAGTTTCTTGCTCTATGGTGAGCCATGCTGGCACTGTTCAGAAACTGTTCAGTGACTAGCCTCTACAGCCACCTGAATGGAATGTGAATTAATTTACAGATGAGATGCATGTCATCCTGTCTCAGATGGGTGGAAAAATGCAGCTTGTAGCTGATGAACAGTAGTGCCTTTGTTTGCTAAAATGTAAAAAGTAAAAGTTTTTGTAGGCCTTTTTTGGATTTGCCATCCAGCACCCCTTTCTTTGTAGAGCTGAAAAATAGTACCTCGGCTCTATGTGTCGATCAGCCTCATCAGAACCTGTTTAAAGACAAGATAGGTGTTTATCTTACATATTGATATATAACCTGGGAGAGGTGAATCCTACTCCCAAATTCCAAAACGGTAATTTTTATTGTATGTTGCTGGAGGTCATTTCCATTTAGATTCTTTGCAGATTGAGTCTGTGATCTTCCCACACATGAATTTACCTTCATCAGATGTACATCTTTGTTGTTCTAGATTTCCAGCTCAAGGTGTGTGCATGTGTGCTGATTTTCCAATGAAGTACATCCTGGTAACTGGTGGTGTCATCTCAGGCATTGGCAAAGGGATCATTGCAAGCAGCATTGGCACCATTCTGAAATCATGTGGTCTGCGTGTCACTGCAATCAAAATTGATCCTTACATAAACATAGATGCTGGAACCTTTTCACCCTATGAGCATGGTATGGAGATTAGTGCCGTTCCCTTTCCCATAAACATTTGTATTTACAGTAATGGGTTCTGGTTTTATTTTTTAAAAACCAATAGTATGGTGTTTACAAATTGTGTTATCATTATTTTGAAAGTTTATTGCTTACTCTGTGTTCTCAAGGACACTGTCTGCTCTAAGTTAAGAAACAGAAGCCTGTTTTTTTTTTGAAGATACTATTATGAGCAGATGCTTCCTTTCTCTAAAATACCACTTTGCTGGGAAAATCCTAGCTGTAAGCCTTATTCAGTTAATGCCTTCAGTTCAACTTGATTAAAAATTCCTTTTAAATAGTGCTATGAAACTTATTAGAAACTTAAGTCCTTAACAGTTACTTGAGAATGCTGTTCTCTCAGTATCAGTGCCTTCTAATGTTAAGTGCCTTTATGGAGTTAAATGCTTAAGTTCTCATTTTAGTAAAAAAAAATCTAATAAAAAAATTAGTGAACCCTAGAGAACCTGCTAATGATATGATTTTAAAATAGATGCATAATTTGATTGGTTGGTTCTCTAAGCCACATTGTTGTATTGACTGTTACTGATGAGTAACAAGACATTTTATTTATAATGTTCAATGTTCCTTCACCTGTGTGGCTTGTTACTTGTACATTTATTAAAAACAAAGGTTTTCAAAGTGCTTTCAGCCAGTAGAAATCTCTAATTATTTTTATGTTTTGGATTTTATTTGCTTACTTTTAGTCCACACCAAATTTTTTTGAACTGAAGATAAATATCTGTGTCTCCTAAACTGAAAACACACTACTTTGTTTTTTAAGTACAGGACCTCTCTACTCATCAGACCTCTCTTAAAAAGCAAAATTTACTGCACTTTAAGGAGCACATGTGCTGCTGCTTAAGCAGTTGAGTGGGTCATATGACTGCTGTGATGACTTGAGACTGTGACAATTTATTCCTTCCCTGGACCAGGTACAGGGGAGGAGGAACATTCTAGCATGTAATTCTTCTTTGCACTGAAAATTTTCTTACTACTTGTGAAGAAACACTGGCTTGCTGTATAGAACATGGAAGTTCCATGAGCCAGAATGGCGAGCCTCCGTCATTAACATTTTGACAGAAATATGATTGATGTGATTAATTTAGTGATTTCCAGTAAACTTACAGGCTTTTTAATAATATTTTTTTTTCTCTTCCAAGGCCTGCTTAAGAGAGATGTTGATTTCACTCTGCTTCTTGGCAGAAATGGTGATTTAGTATAGAGAATGTATTAAGAGCCTCACAGAATCAGGCATAACTCTTCCACTCTGTTGTACACATTGGAGTGATTTGTTAGGCAGTTCACTGAATTGGAGTGTTGTACTTTGGTGGGATATACATTTCTGTAGTGCACATTTTTTATTTTTTTGTGCATTAGTCACGTAACTTGTTTTGCCATTGATTTATTGGGTCATGGCAAAATATTTACAGTTTTTTCTGAATAGCTTTTCAGCCTTACCTCAAGATCTAGCAACTTGAGTTCTGTCAGAAGTTGACTAGATTCAGAATTTAGAGACTCTTTAGAAGGCTAAAAAAAGTGTGAACCTGAAGGGTGTTTTAAGTGGATTTTTCAGAGTCAGAAATAACCCTTGCTGTGGACATGGTGAACCAAATATACTGGATGAAATAAGTGACTCAGAAATTGTGATCATGTTTGAAGAAGCATTTTTGTTCATCATAACTTTAGCCTGATCCAAGCCTCAATCGTTAAAATAGATCCAAGCAGCATGAATTTATAGTGAAACACTTTGAACATGTATAATAATTCATGCTTATAAAAGTACAGCTTTTCTTTCCTGCAAGTAAATGAATATTTTATTTGTTGCTGATTTATGATTCCTAGAGATTGTTTTCTTCCAATGAAGGATTATTCTGCTGTTGAAATGCTGGTTAAATAATGATGCTGCTTAAGTATTTGTGAAACTATATGTGTCTGAGGGATGGACATTAGATGCAACACTAATGACTTGGATGTTAAGTCATACAGAATGACAATGCAGATTGAATTGTAGTATGGGCTTTATTGTTATTGTTGTTGTTGTTATTTATTTAGGATATGTTATTAACATATTGGATATGTTGTCATATATAATTTAATTTTTTTACTGTATTTTAAAATGTCTGTGGTATTCCTGCTGTGTGTTTAATAATTTCTGATTGTTTTATTTTTTTTTGTCTGTTTTTGCCTTTTTTTTTTCAGGTGAAGTTTTTGTATTGAATGATGGTGGAGAAGTTGACTTAGATTTGGGAAATTATGAGAGATTTTTGGACATCAATCTGTATAAAGATAACAATATCACCACTGGAAAGATATATCAGCATGTCATTAATAAAGAAAGACATGGTGATTATCTGGGAAAAACTGTTCAAGGTACTGTTTTTAATTTTGTGAGATACTAGTCCATTCAGTCTTCACAAGAGAAAGGATCAGCTAGAACAGGCTGCTTCCTACTCCACCACTTTACTCCTTTCTCCCTTCCAAAAGATATGGGCATGTTCCTGTAATGTTTGGTTTCTGGGCTCAAGGAAAGGAGGACTAGAGAAAGGACCTACTAGTTTCTTTTTGGCTTTCTGTTCACTTTACCCCTTTTGCATCTAAAAATTAATATGTGGGCTTAAAGTAAGCTGTGCTTGCTTTCTTTGGTTTTGTTTTGTAGTTGTTCCACACATTACTGATGCAGTTCAAGAATGGGTAATGAATCAGGCAAAAGTTCCAGTGGATGATGACAAAAAAGAGCCACAAATCTGTGTAATCGAGGTAAGTATGGAACCTTTTAGGTTGTATATCTACAGTGAACACAATGAGCTCGTTTTCTTTCTCTTTGCTCCTTACTGTAAAAAGGACAGACTGAAGTTTATGGAGAGCAGAAATTCAAAGACACATTCTATATTCTTTGGCTTGTTCAGAAAGGGATAAGCATGGTCTTATCTCTACAGCTTCCATTTACTTCACTAAATCCATTCTAGAATATGGCTGAAATTGAGCTTCTTAAGAGTTTATTAACTTAGAGAATTAAAGCTGTTACTGTAGTGTGAACTGTATTCCAAGATCCAGATGTTTGAAGCTTTATTCTGTTAGAAGTATTGAGAAAACTTCAGTTGTAATACCTGACATCTCCTGTGGTCAGTAGGAGAGCCTTTAACATTCTAGCTTTCCATGGAACTTCATATGTTCCTCTTATTGCTTGTGATCATGCTTAAAAAAATCTATTTAAACTGTTTAAGTTAGTTTCCTACTTTCTGATGTTATCTTTAAGATCTTTGGAGGCAACATTACTAATTAGTTAACCTGTTAATGTTCTGCACAGTGGAAACAGTGAGTTTTACCCACCCTTAATAGGGTATTGTGTCAACTGGATGAAAGCCAGTCATTGCTGGTAGTACTGTTACAGCAGAAAATAATGAAAACCGATTATACTTGAGAATTTGACAGAAGATGTCACAGATTTAATGCCAGAAGTGACCAGTGCAATCAGTATATCTATATACATACCTATAAACTTAAGCTTTGTGACCCAGCAGCAGAATTTCTCAGTGTTTTTTATGCAGAAGAATCTGCCTTGATCGAAATACTCTTACCGTATATCTATAGATCTTTTTATGATGTTCACAGTGGCTATCAAATATTTAATTAAAACAAAGATGAGAAAGTAAATACAAAACTTGCACAAAAACATTAATAAGTAATGTATACCTCCAGCCTGATAGAATTATTTTTCTTCAGAACTCTAAAAATAATTGTAACGTTTTTCCATTGTAAAGTCCTGAAGGAGTTACACTAAATATGAGTGATGTACAAATGTAATTGTCATTTTTTCTGGTACTAGATGAACAGAAACATGTAATTCTATCAAAAACCACTTGGTGGCACAAAAAGATCATTCTGAAATACAACTATTTTATCAGACTTGTGTGCAAAGCTGCTTTATTCAGTGCTTATTCTGCTGCAGCTCACTGTATCTTTGAAAGGCATCTGATTTCTGTCTTTATAAATAAATTTCAGCATGGACTTAGTCTTGCATTTTGGTTTGGTAATAAACAATTATTGATGTTGGAAAGCTGTGGTAATGTCTGCTGAGAAATGTCAGTCTCTAGTTAATCACAAATATTTGTTAATCTGACAGGAAATAAAGTTTTTCTATACAAAAATCTTCACATTAGCTTAACTATTGATTTCTGGTTCATCTCTTTGAAGGCAGTGTGAAGCACTGCCTTTATTATTCAGCAGCACTACACATTTTCCCATGGGAAGCTTATGTATTTGGTGGAAAGTGAACATAACAAAACTGGAAAATTGTTTAATGCTTTCTACAAGAAATAAACTGTGCATAGTAGATGAAAGAACTTTGTAGAGTTTGCAAATTCCAGTTGTCAGGTTTTTGGTTTTTTTTTTTGAGATAAAAGTTTCAGAAAACATCTTGAAAAATGTAAGAGACTTTTTTTTTCTTTTGTTTTTGCTTTCTGCTACTCTGACATACCCATTTCCTTTTCAGCTTGGGGGAACCATTGGAGATATTGAAGGAATGCCATTTGTTGAAGCATTTAGACAGTTTCAGTTCAAAGCAAAAAGAGAGAACTTCTGTAATATCCATGTTAGCCTAGTACCACAGGTAAATTATTAGTTATTAAAATACATTTTACTCTATATTGGCCTTATATTTGTTTACTTGTCTCATTAACCTTTTCATGCTGGAATCAAGTCAAGACCACTATAACTCCTTGTACAGGACTGTAAGTGTTTTTCATTTGAACTCTAAATTTTGCTTCACTACTCACTGGGGATATTTTGGTAAGCAAGGGTTTGTAATGATGACAGATTTCACCTTCTACAGACAAAAAGATAATTACCAACTACAGCTGTGGATTATAGGATTGAACAGCAATTGGTAGGATTAATTCTGTGTATTTGAGAACAGATTTACTACTTCTGAATATTCCAAGAACAGTCACTGAAGGCTTTGTGCTGTACTGGACATTCTCCATTTTTTAGCTGAATCCAACTTTTGGAATATTTTTCTTCTGCCTGAGCCAATTATATGGAAATTTTTCTCTGAAAACAAAAACAACAAAATATACTTGACCTGAATTGAAACCCTGTGGTTTCTTCACAGTATTGCATATACAAGATATGACAGTGGTGCCATTTCTGTTTCTGGCATATTATGGCTCTCTTTAGATATGTTTATTTTTTGCAAATATTATTGCTTGCAATGAAGTTTCTCTTTTAATCTGCTTTATTAGTAGATGTTAGTTGCTATTTGAGCTTTCAAAATGTGCCTTTCCAGCCTAATGCTACTGGTGAACAGAAGACCAAACCAACACAGAACAGTGTTCGAGCACTGAGGGGTCTAGGCTTGTCTCCAGATTTGGTGAGTCAATAAATACAGATTTTTGTTTATAGGTCATCTAGAAATGTCCTTGCATAACCTGTGTTCAAAGAATAAGTCATAGTCTCCCAAGAGAGATGAGAATTTTAGAAGTAATGCAAAATATGTGCTGCAGAGCTCCGTTAAAGCCACAGGAAATCAAATTACTCAAACTCACTCTAAGCTAACTTAATTCAACTAACTTCTTGCAATATCTTGATATGGTATCCATGTTCTTTTAATGGCATCTTTTTACAAAAATAATTCTTCACTGTTAAAAAGAATTAAAATCTCAATTCACTTTGTAGGAAGGCCTAGAATGTTTCTGTCTGGTAACATTCAGATTTTTTTATGCATTATTAAGAAGCAATGCATATATCCTCCAAAAAGAAAAATTACTCTTAAGAAGATAGTCACACAACTAAATTTTGTGTTGTGCTTACTTCTGGATTTTTTTGTTTTTTTGAGCTCTTTCATTTTATATTTATGAATGGGCGTATTTTTAACTACAAAACCAATGGATTTGGAAATAGGATATGTTAAAGATGTGTTTGGTGTCAAATGGTAGTGACATTGTAATTTTAACAAGCTTATGGAAAGATACACTTTTATAAATGTAATGCTGAACTGTGTTCCAAGTTTCAGGGCCTAATCTCCAAAATCCCTCTTGAAGTGCTAATTGCATAGATAAATTGCCTGTGCTTTTTGAAGGCCTTTAAGACAATTGCCAGGGCCTGACTTCTCCCCCTCCCCTCCAAAATATAATTTTCTTTAAAAAGCCTGTTAAGTGGATGTGTGTAATAAAAGGAGAACAGACAAACATAGTCACTGTCTTGCATGTGGGGTTCTTGCCTGGGACTGCCAGAAGCACAGTATCATTTTTATTTTTTGACTGCTGCTGTTGACACCTGAAGCAGGGACAGATCCCACTCGAGGTGCAGCCTCTTGGCACCTTTGTGAAGTTCCTTGAGTGCTGCTTCAGGACAGCATTGAAATGGTTCCTGTTCTGGCCAGGGCAGCACATGGGGCAGCTCCTACAGCAGCAGCCAGGAAAGCTTCCTTGTGAGCTGTGCTGCCAGGCTGCCTCAGCCGGGCCTGGCTCATCCTGGTCTGGATCCCTGCTGCCTCCCTGCCTGCTCCTGCACTCCTGGGGTGGCTACTCAGCTCTGTGTGCCCAAGCCTCTCTGTTCTCCCCAGGGTGTTCTGAGTGTCAAATGAACACGCTGTGGCAGCTGAGATCCTTTGCTCTGGTGCAGCACTTGGAGTATGCACTTGTCAGAGCGTCCCTGTTGGATTCAGTTGTTCCTCATCTTCTGTGTGTTATGTTTCTTTGCAGTGCATCTCTCCCATTTTTATTGTAGTTTTGTTATTTTTGTGCTGATTCTGATGTTTTTGATTTCTGTGTCTGCTTTAAATTTTTCCCCATAAGACAGACTATAGATTTCAAAGCGTGTTTACTCATGTGCTCATACTGTCAAGGTTTATGAATTATACCTTCCGCTTCAAACTGTGCCAGATTTTACATATGAATTGTGCTTAATTGAATAGAATGTACAAATTGTTTCCTAATTACATTTTTGATTTTAAAATGCACTAATTTTCCTTATACTTGGCATTTTCTTAGAATTATTAACTTAGAATTATTCTAAGGGTAGGGTAAGTTAACTAGACTCCATCAGTATCAGCGTAGCTAAGCTGCATTAGCAAGGTGATCAAAGGGCAGCTACATTTTCTGAGCGAAAGGGCTTGATAAATTAAGTAGTGGCATTTGCTAGAAAGATGGGGAAAGTACTGAACTAATCTTGTGACAGCATCATCCCA
Source organism: Bombycilla garrulus (assembly GCA_013400315.1). Lineage (NCBI taxonomy): Eukaryota > Metazoa > Chordata > Aves > Passeriformes > Bombycillidae > Bombycilla > Bombycilla garrulus. The sequence continues at coordinate 618,576 of VXBU01012400.1, read as the reverse complement.
CTTTTTGTTATACTTTTAGGTTTCAAAATAACTTAAGGGAGTAGACTGAGTAATCAGGAGGCACTTTACTACTAGAGCAGTTCTGCATTTTGAACTGATTGTCTGGAGTTACATAATGCAAATACCTGTTTCAACAAACACCAAAGCATATAATTATTTTCTTCACTGGTTAAAAATTGTCAATATTTTCTAAAATTACTGGGGTTTAAATGGATCAGCAAAATACTAGCACCAGTAAAAACTCCATACAATTATGAGTTACTTTTCTTTTCTTTGGCCTCCTTTCTCTAATTATATGTAAATAAAAAAGATGCTGAAATACTCATGCAAGCTAAGTATTATAGCTCTCAATTAAAATCTGATATTACTGATAAGATTATAATATTCCTTTTGATTCTACGTGTTCATACTTACAGAGCTGCTAGACTTGAGGCAAAGAGTATTACAATAGTAGCTGCAAGAAAGAAGAAGATGAGGAAGCAATATTGGAGAGAATGCCAATGAAAGATGAATGAAAATTGCTCAGTATGGGCAGGTGATTTACTTCTGCCTTGCTGGTAGATATTTGTGAGCTATAATATATCATAGAACTCCAAAAGAGGGGAAAGAGGCACATTTGTTTGTGCTCTGCTTCCAAAGGAGATTAATTTCTGTGTGAATTATTGAGGATCTGCTATTGGTTTGCCTAGTAAATATTTGTACTTTTTCCTTCTGTTATGACAGATAGTCTGCAGAAGTGCAAAACCTATAGAGATGGCCGTGAAGGAGAAGATTTCCATGTTTTGTCATGTGGAGCCTGAGCAGGTCTGTACTTCAATATTACACGTGGGAAAGGGTATAAATGTTTCTGTGCATTTCTGTTTTCAACTTCTGACTGCTTCATTCATATGTAATTGTTTTTATAATTTTTATCTTGCTTTTATGGATGCTATAGCATTTTCAAAATATCAAGTTTTGTGTCAAACAGTCATTAATAATTTAAATGCATATTGTGTCAAAGCTAATAAAAAATAGATTTTTAGTGCTTGGTTAGTTGTTACATGTAGCATGAAACTGTACAGTTTTCACAACTATGGCTGGTTTTATTCATTATTTATTATTATTATGTATTTATTACCCATAAATCATCTCAGATGATTATAATAATGGTTGAACAAAATGTGGTTAAAGCTAGGTGATTGCCTTATGTCCACAGATGGTCACAGCCACAGGAACATTCCTACTATGATAATATGTAATAGGCTATTTATGCTCTTAAGCTTGTATCTACTGTGTAATTATATATTTTTCTATAATTCATGTGTGGTTTTTCCCTTAATATTTTGCAATTAATTGCTATTCAAATATTATTTTTTATTAATCTACTGCTCTTTAATGTTTTTGCAAGTGAGCGCATTTCACTCTTCAATGTAATGGATAATGCTGAAAGTACAGGAGGTGCAAAGTGGTTATGTGGCATTTCAGATTGCATGGGCACATGGAGAGGGGCATGGGGCAGCATGCACATGTACAAAGTTTGTGATGAACAGATGCAGCTCAAGGGTAACAAAGAGAGTATCCTTTACTGTTCATGTCTTTAGGGAAGAGAACACTCGTGCTCAGGATTCTGAGCTCTGTGATCTCAGTTAAATCAAGCAAAATCAGCTTAATTGCTGAAAGCTTGGGTGCAGCTTATAAATGTGTTCTTAACAAAAAGTTCCCTAAATGGAATTTACTCAGTAACTGCATAGTTTAGTTCACTAACAAAATACTTTTAGGAGACTTTGTCACAGCCAAATTGGGTCTGTTTTGTTAGGTTTAATTTATTTTCTTGCTTTCATGGTTAATACTCTTCAAATTTGTGAGAGAGGAGGAAGAAATGCTGGCAAGCATGAGTGCTTGTGAGGCCAGATGTTTGCATTAAAACTGATGCACTGATAGGCTTGACAAGCCTGTATGATGGTGTGAAGGAGAAGTAAAACACATTTTTACCTTTTCAGTAACTTTTTTTCTTGTAGATTTAATGGAACATTAAATATTAGCTGTGCTGTCCTTCTCATTCAAAAGGAAGGTATTTAAAAACCAGAATGTGTGTAGAATAAAAAATGCATGTGCTGTCCGAAAGTAGAATGAATGTTTCCTATGAAAAATTTACGTAAGTTTTTTCTGTTCTGCCTTTTTTTGTTAGGTGATATTTATTCATGATGTTTCTTCTACTTATCGTGTACCAATCCTATTGGAGGAGCAAGGCATCATTAAGTATTTTAAACAGAGGCTAAATTTGCCTATTGATGACCAGCCAAGTGATCTTCTAATGAAGTGGAAGAAAATGGCTTGCAGGTATTCTACATCCTGCTGCTTTCTCTTGAAGTGCTGTAATTCAAGTTAGGTTTTAGCTGCTATGAAGTCACTAAACTGGACTGACTGGGTGTAGTGCTGATCTACAACTGTGAATGGTCTGGGTTTAAAACCGTTGGCAGCTTGGAAATTTTAGGAGACATTCTGTGGAGTTAAAGAAAAGGCAAACACTGTTAAAATGTGGGGGTTTTTTTGGTGAAATCTGGTGTAGTAACTGAAGAACTTGTTTTTGTCAGATATGAAAGGTTGCTGAAGGTGTGTTCCATAGCTCTTGTCGGCAAGTACACAAAACTAAGTGACTGCTATGCATCTGTTTTCAAAGCTCTGGAGCACTCTGCGCTGGCAATTAATTACAAACTGGATTTAATGGTGAGAATATGTCTGGCTTTTGCTTTCAGGAATAGTTTGATTCTATTATTGTATCATTTTGTGGTAACCTACTGGTTCCCATCATGTGAGGCAGTTTTAATTCATGTGAAAATTAGAAAATGAATCATGCAGATAAATACAGACTGGCCAAGCATCTCATTTTTTAGAAGAAATGTTTACAGATTTAATTATTTTATTTGGAACTAAACTTATCTGAAAGGAACACTGAAGTTATCCCAAACTAGATCTGATCAGAAATCAGACTTTATCTGCAAATTTATATTTACTGTCATGGTTAGATTTCACTTGTTTTCATGACACATAGTTTTATGGTGAACTTGTCAGTCCTGGGTTAACAGTTGGATTCAATCATCTTAGAGATCCTTTCCAACCTAATTATTCTATGACTAGAAAAGGGCAAATGTACCAGTCTTAAAAAAAATAAAAAAGGCAAAAATTAGGATTTGGGAAAATGGCAGGTGGTCAGCCTTTTCTTGTTCCCTGGGAAGATTATTAGCTAATACTCTAAAAAGTTATTTCTGTGTGCATGAAGAAACAAAAAAGTGGGAACATCCAGAGTTGATCCCTGGAGATTTTTAGATCTTGACTGGAAATGATCTTAAGTAGCCTGCTCTAATTTGACTTTCTTTGAGCAGGGAGTGAAGCTTGAGACTTCCCAATGTCCTTTCTGACCTACATGTTTGTGTCACTGTAGTGTTTCATACTGACAGCTACAGAGTGGGAAATTTTTATGATATGAAAAATAGCTTTGCTTTTAGCAAAAGGGTGAAAGGTGCCCTGTCTGCAAATGCTCAGTGCAAATGGTCTTAATTTTGGTGGGGCTTCTGCATTAACAAGCATGAAAACTGATGGTTGCTGAGCTCCAGTGCAGTGTTGAAATGTTAACAGACACAGTTCCCACTGTACTTAACTGCATGTCCAAACCTCCTTTTAATGTTTATGCCCAAAGGCTCTCAGTATAATGCCATGCTCTGAAGAAACTGCTTAATCTGAAAGACAAAATGTCGATGCTTCTTTAACTGATAAATGTTCCTTCTCAAGGTGTTTGGCAAAGAAAATACAATTAACTGCAGCTCTCATTAGTTTCTCTTTCCAGCCTCGCGGTATCATAGTATCTTTTTAGTTGATTGTGTAATATTCTTCTAGTATAGAAAATAGCAACATTCCAAAGTAGTTATTTTTCTGTTGTATTTTTGATGCCTTCTGGAATGTGGAAAAAGTAGAAAATATTTGCTAGAAAGCAGTCTTGTCTGGGAAACTTTCATCAATCTACTTGTCAGTTGCCTTTCTCTGCACACAGGTGAGTTCTGCCGTTTCAGATGATCTCATTTTTATGGAGGATGGACCTCTCTACATCAGAATGTGATTAATTATGTTAATCTGAGAAAAAGACTAACAAAACACAGAGTTAAACTCACATCTTTTGTGTCCCCAGTGCAGTACATTGTCTCCTCGCTTCACTCTAGCTGTGCATCAGGAGCTGTGCTTTTTAATGACACTACCGATTCTAATGCAGTATTTCTGGTAGGGCATAGATACCGAGTTTTTCTCCCTTTCTACCCAAGAGTCCCCAGGAACACCTTTCTCACAGAAAACGCAGATTTTTGCAGTCTTATAGTAAGATGGGACAAGCTGTGGCACCCACAAGCCAGGAAAGTAAAACATCCTGGCCACATCCCATTGGGATGACAGGATAAGGTCAGCACCACTCCTTGTTTGGCCCTGGTTGCCACAGGAAGGTAACCTGGGTTCAGAGTTACAAAGCATTCTAGTTAGTGTGCTTACCTGGAGGGTGCCAAACAGGGCTGCAGGCAGACACAGCTCCTGAGCTATGTACGAAGAAGAGGGCACAGATTGCTGCAATTAGAGCAAATGCTCTGTCTTAACAGCAAATACTGGGTCTTCGGTGCAGTTCTTACAGGTTTATTGGCAAATTCGCTTGAAACTCTTAATCATTTCTCTTAACACTTGATTATATAGTATCTGCTGCTCTTTCTGTGGAAGAAGAGACCATTTCATTGCATATTTCTTTTTATTAGTACATAGATTCAACAGAACTTGAACGTTCTACAGAAGCAGAGAACTCAGTGAAATATCACCAGGCATGGCACAAACTGTGCAAAGCAGAGTAAGTGACATTGGGCATTCTGTTTCCCAAATGCAGACCATGATATTTATTTCATGTGATGAAAAATACTTCAATAAATCAAATAATATCTCAATGCATCCAGCCTTCTGTTACTTATGTGAAATGATAAATTGCATGGGTGGTGAAAAGCTTCAGAAAATTAAAGTATCAACATATATCCTCAAAGTCTGCTCAATCTCTTTAGACAAACTGCAGTTTTTTTTGTTGTTGTTTTGCTATTTTGGATATCTAGACTTTCTTTACAGTGTGCATTAGTTGTCAAAGGTGTTTTGTTGTCAACATGCAGCACAATTAAAGGTGCTTGTAAATGCACACTGCAAATGTCTCTGTTAAAAATCATTGCTAGGATTTCCTTTTGTATTCTTAAGGGGATGTTATTTCTTGTCTAGACAAATTTAGTTTTTTTGGTATTAGAAGATCTAAACTTTGGGTGCTAGGATTTTAAGTAGTGAATATATAGCTATTTATTTGCACAATATTTATTTAAGCAGTGTGAATTTGACTGTGAAGTATGATATTGGTCAGATGAGAATTGGGGTGGGTAGATGAAACAAATCTCCAAATTTAGAGTTAATTTCTTCGTATTCTAAATGGTCATATAAAACATGCCTTTCATGAATTGTGCTTGCTTGGTTATAACCTCAAGAGTCTTGAAGTTGCGTGGATTCCTCTGCGGGCTTGATTCTACATCTTAATTCTTTTAAATATGGCTGTCATTACAGTGGCATTCTGGTCCCAGGAGGTTTTGGAATTAGGGGAACTGAAGGCAAACTCCAAGCTATCTCCTGGGCAAGAACAAAGAAAAAACCTTTTCTTGGTAAGATCATTAGAGTGAGAAATTACTGTGTTTAAGAGATGTATAGCAAGCTAATTGATTTGATTAAAAAAAAACCAAAACCCAAACCCTCCCATTAGGGAAGGGGCCTGCCTTAGGGAAGTATGTGTGATGTTGTGACTGTCTGCCATGTAAAGAATGCCTAGGAACATAGTCCTGTGCCATATCTGCTGTAAGAGGAAGGAAAGAAAGACAATCCCTTCTGCAATGGTTTAATTTGCATGTACAAAAATGGAGAGTCTTTGCTTCTCATTGGAATTATTTCGGTATAATTCTCTTTATTAAACAGTGTGCAGAAAACATAGGTGTCTTTGGACCACTTTCGCTATCTTAAATGTATTTCTTTTGATTTAGTAGTATATGTCATTATGTTAAAGTCCAAAGACATTATCTGGCCTATAAGCCAAGTGCTGTTCATGTAAGTGCCTCTGAAGCTTTGCTTCCTACTTCACATTTCTTGGTTTTTTTTAAGTGTCTGAGTAGTTGCCAAAGCAAAGATTTAATATGGATATACCCAGGCTTTCAGCTTCTGTTTGTCTTTGCAGTAATTATTGGTAAAATAGATGAGAGGAATAAAATATCTCTGAAAGGGCTTAAAGCACATAATTGTGTCACATGTATTTATAGTGTGCCGAGTTTGAAGTGTTGAGTTTTACATTGAGCAGCCATTTTTGGTTTAGCTTTTTATAAGTCTGTGTATATGCAATGAATACCAAGATTTTAAAGCAGTCAAGTTTAAGACAGAACAGCAAGTACGTAGTCAGTACCACTCTTCATCCTGGAAATTCTGGAGTTTTTGTTTTCTCTTCTAGGAGTTTGCCTGGGAATGCAGTTAGCAGTTGTGGAATTTGCAAGAAACTGTTTGAATTGGGAAGGTGAGCTTAGTATGCTGGTGTGAATATGATTTGTTTAGAGGAATTTTTATTCTCTGTGAAATGTATGTCTATTATTAGAATTGTTCACAGATCCTGTGATTGTTAGATTCTTAGCTCTTGGAGCAAGATCATTTTCAGCTAAGTACCCTGTGCTGCCTCTCTGCTTGAGGGAGTAAGAGCTCTTTGTTCTGCAGATTGTTTGAAACCTACTTTTTGATCTATAGAGTGTAGAAGAAAGTGTGCTTAAGAGTTCACCTCTGTAGTCTCTTTCTGAAGTGTGCAGGTGGTGAGAAATAAAAACTGAGAAGTTATTTTCCCTCTTGCCTTCATTAGCCAGAGTGGCCAAACAAGAACCATTGCAGTAGTAGTATGAAGACATTTAACTTACCAATAAATTTCTAATACTAAAAGCTGAGAGGAAAGTGTTTTGGAAAGCAGGAAAGGGAACTTACGTGTCTGAGGTCATATGCTTCCTGTGATTGCTTCAAAAGTGGTGCAGGATGCATTTCAACACGTGAGATTGTGACATAAATGTAAACAAGCCCTGAAGTGCCACAGAGCTGTTATGAGTTTATAGTGCATGTAGAGCAAATGTACTGTGTTTACTTTGAACTTCTGTTCCAGATGCAAATTCTACAGAATTTGACCCAGACACAAAAAACCCCGTTGTAAGTATTGTTTTTTCCCTGCATATGTTTTGTGAACATACGTCTTCGTGAAAAAGGGAGTTAACCTCTGTGTTAGTTAAAAATCTATCTGTATTTTTACGTGGTAGGACGAGGTGATATCTGCTGTCCTTACTCAGTATTGTTTAAAAAGGTATTTTTCTTTTGATAGTCTCTTGCCATTGTCTGTTTGCTTCTGTGAATTGCCTTAGCTTTATTTTTGTAATTTTTATAATAGTTTCCTTGTGTGTAAACTCATGCTGGGAGTGGACAATAATGATTAAGTTGGTTTTACTAGGCAATAAAATATAAAGGGGAGTTGAAAAGTAGTACGAGCTATTACCAAAATAAAAATTTATATGACAAGATAAGGATTAAATGGAAATGGGTTGAAAAATTCTTACATTTCCTTTATATAGATGGTATAAATAACCACTGTACCTGTCCTCCCCATGCAACTTACAGTCCTCCTTTTGACAAAAATGTCACTGCCCCGGATATGGCAGGTCTCTCTGCATCATATGGCGATGATAGCATTTTAGAGTGTATTTCATCACATTAATTATGTAATAAAACTTAAAAGTGATTAGGGAAAGACAGTTTTTAAGGAAATTAAAATGAACAGAAATAAATATGAGAAGTAAAGCAGTATCTTGATTTAAGATGTAAACATTTGCTCTAGTGACAAATTTGGTGGGTTGCTCACAGTGCTCAAAATTTCTGTATTAATTTCCTTTGAAAGAATTTTGTTGGGATTTGCAAGTAAAATACTTTTTTTCGTGTCTACTTAGTCTGAAATGTGCAAATAAGAGGGTTTTTAGAACATTTGCTCAGTTTGTCAAAGTTGCTTGTTTGCATAGGAAGGATAATCTAGTCTGATCTTTTGAAGGTAAATTAAAGACCTTCAGAGTTTCAGGGTGAGACTTGCTGCTAGAACTTGGTAGTGTTTGGAGAAGTCCTCAGATGAGTGAAGGTAAACTTTGCTTTTGGCATCAAATTTGTGCCCTTGCCATAGTTAGAGGTCTCTTCCTTTTTCCTTGACTATGTGCAAAGATGCTGCACATCGCTGCAGGGGTCAATTTCATAATATCAATATGTTGTAAAATGTGGAAGATGTTGAAAGCTTACTGTAAAATTTTAGGTTGTAAGAACGTAGAGCACAGAATACTGATTCTGAGGCATCCTTATTTCTAGAGCTTTTTGAGTGCCGGTTTTATTTAATGGTATTTAACGGGGTGATTTGCAGTTTACATTCAAGGACAAGTAAGGTAGATATGTTAAGGAGAAAACTATGTGGACAAAAGTTAAGAAAATAATGGAGTGAATGTATGTGTCATAGAAGATGAATACATTGTTTACAGTGGAAGTGTTGTCTTTACAGAATGTATAATGGATAGTCTGTTTTTCTGAGCTGCATTAGCTGAAATTAGTTACTGATAGTCATATTTCAGCATCTTAATTGATCTTTGACACCTCAGTTCTGGGCAAGAAACAGATGTAGATTCCAAGTGGCAGATTTGCACTACCAATAATTACAGCTGCTAAATAATCTGCCTTAGCAGAGTCCATCTTGTGCTGAAACCTGTTTAGATATTCTATATAATCAATAAAAACAATTGGAAGAGAAGCAGATTACTGAAACTGTTGAACTGTCAAACTGATGTAGATGTTTCATTATCCAAGAAAGTTAATTGGAATATATCAGCACTGATAATAGCTTGTGATGCCACTATGTGCTAACTTAGGACTGAGGCAGTGTACTTTTCTTTTGGTTTACCCTCCTTTGAAAACTGAAGTGGGAGAAGAAAGGTACTGGTAAGGCAGTGAGTACATAATTACATTTCCTGTTGTTTTTTAAAAAAGAGACTAATTTTGACATGTAGTTTGTCAGGGGAACTGAGGGGCTTCATAAAATACGCAGCTACTTACATCGCTTCCTAATTTGCTAAGCAGTCAGGTACTCAGAACTGTGCAGCTGAAGTACAGTCATCCAAAGTACTTAGAAAAAAGTACTTGTTACTCTTTGTTGTCTGCATCTGTGGAAATGTGAACCTTTTTGCTGCAAATAAAAACGACAATTTTCAAGTACCAATGTAACTCAGTATTACACAGAATCATTTAGGTTGGAAAAGACCTCCAAAATCATCAAGTCCAACCTTAAACCAAGTACCACCTTGTCAGCTGAACCATGGCTCTGAGTACTACGTTCATTTTTGTCTTGAACATCTCCAAAGATGATGACCTCACAACATCCCTGGGCAGCCCATTCCAGTGCTTCCCTTTCAGAGAAGAAATTAGTCCTGATTTCCAACCCAAACCTCCCGTGGCCCAGCTTGAGGCCATTTCCTCTCATCCTGTTGCTGGCTGCCTGGGAGAACAGCCCGATCCCCATCTGGTTACAGCCTCCTGTCGGGCAGTTGTAGAGATTGATTCGGTCACCCCTGAGCCTCCTTTTCCCTGGGCTAAATCCCAGCTTCCTCAGCAGCTCCATGGCAGACTCGTGCTGCAGACCCTTCATCAGGTCTGTTGCTGTTTCCTGGACATACTCCAGCACCTCCATGCCCTTTTCCTCACGACAGCTTTCCAGCTGCTCTTCCCCAAACCTGGAGCATTGCCCTAGTTCAGTAGAGAAGATTGGGGAGGTACATGAGCTCATAGCCCGCATTCTTGATCTCATCTTGGTTGATTATTTGCAGGTGATGTTCCCATTATATGTTTTTAAGCTTTCTGCTTTACTTCCTATCTATTTTTAAAAATAATGATAGGTAAATTTTTAGTTTTCTTTGCATGAGGATGGCTGTTTGGAAAGGTAATGCATTTGCTTGAGTGCAGAGCTTGGAATGAATTTTCTCATGCAAATGGTAATTCAAAAAATTATTCCTTCGAAGGGAAACTGTATGGTCTGAACTGCTAGTGAACTGGATTCACTGGATGGATGAAGAGTTATTTGTTTTGTTACATTTCCATCACCTTCAATCTATTGTTAAACATAGATTTTTTTTTCTTATGATCCTTTTAATGTTCTTTATCAGTTTTATTGCAGTTGCATCTAATGCTGTTCTGGAAGGAAAAGGAAAAGTCTTTCTGGAAATAATTTTCCTTTTTTTTTCCCCCTTGATTAAAAAAAACCCCTGAGTTTAATTGTGATCATTGTTCTTCATGAACAATTACACCTTGTAGAGGATCATGGACCTGAACTTACTTCACTGAATAAAATAACTACTTTTTCTATATACTTAAGAAATCGTGCAGAAGTATATTTTGCCAGTAGGTGACACTCTTAAAACATGTTAGTTTTCTGGTGCCCATGTTTCCTCTTCACAGTGTCAGTAACCTGATTGAATTCCAAAATTTCTAAGGTTGTCTAAGAGATGAAAAGGAATGCATGTCTTACACATGCAAAAGCATGTCCTAAACTTCTGTGATTGCAGTTAGGTGTATGTGTAAAGTTGCTAGTGGAGCTTAGTTACCTTAATGTGTGTGTAGTGTATTTACTTTTGAAATCAAAGCATACTGTTAATTTAGAATATTTTGTAAACTGGGAAAAAAGTAATATATGTGATTTTCTTTCTTCCAAGAAATAAAACATTTCAACAACTAAAGGGCTTTTTAAAAAGAATGGTCTGGGAGCATGTTAGGACAATCATATAATGCTTAAGCATCATATTTTTAATGCTTCTAGTCTTACATCACTGGTGTGTAGTAATTTATTCCTCATTTCATGGAGGGGAAATTCAGAGACAGGAGCCACAGTAGTATTGGATCTTTAATGCACTTCACAGGCTTTGCAATTAAGCTGAATCTTTAAGTCCTTAAGTAACTCTTAAGCGATTTATCAAGATAATGGATGATGTTGGTATTAAAATTCAGTCAAAAATTCCAAGTTCTCTAGTAGGATTAGTGGCTAATCCACTGATTACTTGTCTTCAGAATGTTTGTTCTTCATATTTCTCTTTGACTAATTTCTTGTTGAAGTAAATAATAATGCCCATGAAAGCACATCTGTTACAGGAATCATGCACCAAATAAGGCTAATGAACTTTAACTGCAACAACAGTCACTCAGTTTAGATATATACTTACACGTTCCCATTCATAGAGTCATAACAAAAAGTGTACTTCTGTAAATATAATTTTAAATTAGCATCTAAGGTTACAGTGATCATACTTGGCATTGTTACATTGCTATTGAAAATAAGTACTTCATTTTCTAAAAATTTGAACTGCTCGTTTTATGAAGTGTCATCTTTTGTGAATGATGAAACTGAACTGTGAGGAGTATTGGGTAATATACTCTAGGAAACACTGCTCATTTGGATGCTGCACCTTTCTTTTTGTGTGTTTTAGAGACTGTGCGATTTGAATTTCTCTAGAGGTCTAAGTAATAGCCCAGGTAAAGCAGGATTTGTTGAATAACACCTCAAATTTAGCATTAAATAGAAACAGTAGTTCTGAACTAGTTGGAAGGCATTTTAACTGGAATGTGTGGCTGGTAACTGTGGATGAAACACAATAAAAACATATTTTTTATCTGTTAAATCTTTATTCCATATGCTTTAAAATAATAACAAATCTGTGGGTTTAGATGTACACTCAATGTAAACAAATGTCAGGCTCTTCTTCAAAGCAGTGATTCTCGTTCTTGCAGGTGCCTCATTGTCCTGTACTGGTTATCTTTTTTACAATCATCATAAACTCATCAAAGCTGACAGATCCATCCTTATTTTTGTCCAACGATTTAATTATGTTATCAAGTGAGAATTGATCCTGTTTTAATAGGACAAGAATTAAAAAAAAAAAGAGAAAATAATTAGATCACCATGAGCATTTTTCTATGAAGAATGTTGATGAGAAACAATGCAATCAATAACAGTCAATGTTTCTTGAAGATGTTACTGGTGGTGTTGTATTTACTGGTTTGACTGGTTAAACTAGTAGGACAGTGTCTGCTATTGCCTGCCAAAAGTGTTAACAAAGATATGTAACTCAGATGGGTTACTTCAGTCGTCTGGGTAAATTTGTAATCTGGGAAATGGAGCAGGTGAAATAGCTGCAGCAGGTACATAATCACCAGTAAAAATTAATATCCATATAACCTACTCCATTATTAGATACTGAACTGGGCCCTGCATGGACATTTTGAAAACATGTTGCTACTTCCTTTATGCTTTGAGCCAGGATCTGAGGGTCTCTTTCGCTCCATTTGCCCCCTCTTCAGTAGGAATACTGTATTTACTGCTCAAAGCATCTGGCTAGTGTATTAAATTTAGTTTAGATTATTAGCTTCTTTTATTTGTCATGTCTGGTAAGAGTGCATGTAGCATCCTGATGCAGTGAATATTTTGATAACAACCCTGAACTGGCTAATTAAATAATATAAACCAAATTTGAAGTTGTAATTTAAATTCATAAAATGTTTTCTTTTGTTCATACCATGCATCTCTGCATGTTTTGTAACAACCTGTTATGTTTTGATATTGATTTATTATGGTGCCATAAATGTCTGCAAACAGACTTGTTCCTTAAAAATGTCTGAGGTCCAGACAAAAAACACAAGTATTGCTTTTTCTGAATAGTTCCATTTGCACATTATCTGGGAAAATGGGTATGATGCTGAATTGTCTTCAGTGTTATAAAAAGCATTATATATCTGAATTTGCCATCACATTTCTATTAATTTTTGGCACTCAATTTCTAAGCTGTCTTTTAAGGAAAAGAAAACACCCTTTGTGTTTTATTAGGGTTTTTTTTTGGAAGTCTGTTGTTAGTAAGCCATATCATGTTAATTGAAATGACTAAACTGGATTACTGTAGTTCTCAAAATACTTTATTTTTCTATGGGTGTGCCACTTACTGCAGACCTTTAGCATTTGCTTATGTGAGATATCCAAAACCCAGTATTTAAAGATTTGTCCAGCAGAAGACTCTAAATTGAGTCCCAATGCAGTTCAGGAAAGATTTGGCATAGAATATATATAAAATCAGAACATAGATTTTTTTTTATCCCTAACTGCAGGAAATGGGTATGTCTCTAGCTTGGTGGCATCTCTTATCTTTACTTGGCATCTCTCTGGAATGGCAAAACTTCTTTTATTTTGTGATGGTGGTAATTTAACCTGGATAGAAGTTGGCTGATGTCTCTTGCTTCTAAATTCCTTCTGCTGTTTTACTTGGTTTAGAGATTCTTTTCTATATATTTTGTAGATTCAAGATTAATTATTTAGACTGAAATGAACAATATTTTATAAGATTCAGGTTACAATATTTCAGGTGAAATTTGGCTTGCAATAAAAAAACCCAACAAAACAAAACCAATGAAAAACCAAACCCAAACAGAGCAGCGCCTAGATTTTTTTCATTTGATTTCATAGGACTTTGTTATAAACTCTATGCTCAGATATCTGTTTGGAGCTACTGTTCATCAGTGTAAATGAAGTTTTATAAGCCAAACCTTACTTAAGAATTATGGATTTAGTGGAACCATTTGGGCACAGTAATCTGCTTTGAACATCATTGCCTATATTTCCCTTTTCTTGTGCATTCCATGGATGCACAGTGAAGACAATGAGAATGAAAATTACCTTCAGGTACTGTGCAAATTGATTCTGAAGTAGATTCTTCAGCCCACCAATGGACAGTGCACTGGTGCTGCCCTCCTGTAAGGCATACTGGGTAAAATACTTCAGAAGGTTTTCGTTGAGTAAATGTTCCATGTTCTTAGATGTTGTTGAAGAATAACTGCAAACAAAACAGACAATAACAATCAAAATCTGAAATTTATCTGTCACTCTCTTCCTTTTTTAATTAACCATTTAATGATTAATACTTAACCTAGATGAAAAGAGGTTTTGTTTTTTTTTTCCTGTAAAATTTATCAACTTTCCCAAGAAAGGAAATTATCTAAGTTAAGTTCAAGTATTTGAAAGGTCAAATATATTTAGATTATTCTTACCTCACTCAGAACCCGGGCCTTTCAGATGTATCCAGCAGTGAGTGTCTCAGATTGGGGCAACCTTTATAGTTGCTTGCATGCTCCACCCTAATTATGAAAAGAATGTGTCATTGAGTCAGTGCACTAGTTATTGTGTTTCCAGTAGTCAAAGGAATAGGATACTTTAGCAGTAGAAATGGGTAATATTTTTATATCTCTGAAATGTGTCATCATCCTCCACTGCACTTGATGTGTATTTACTTGGACTTTATAGGTGATACTGGAGAGGTTTTCTTGCTTGAATTTGTGTATTCTTCACTTCAAGATGACCTACACTCAGAGAAGCGTGAAAAGACTCCTATGGCGATATCTATAGCATTTGTTATTATAGTGGTATTTTGGAAAATGGCAAATATAAGGGTTTAAAAAAATAACCGAATACATAAATAAAATATTAAGAAGCTACTCATTCTTTGTGTGAGTAGTTAATCACACTTCTCCATATCTTGTGCTATTTCTTAGCACAGGAAAAAGATGAAGTTCCTCTGGAATAAGATTTTGGTTGCTAGTGTTAAGAATCAAAACATTCCATGATGTGAATGGAAAAAAAACCTGAAGTGTTCTGAATGAGAAATTCAGTGTGAGGTTATGAAAAATAGCCTCTTGTTGGGAGCACCTTTATAACTGAGCATTGTGTTCTGCAGGTTTTGAACGTTCCATTCTGAATGTTCCAATGGTTTTATCATGTTCCATTGATAGTCTGTGGGACATCCTGGACTTGATAATCAGCCTGTGGTTAATGCTTCATGACCCAACACTGTTAATTTTGCAACTACTGAGTTGCTGGCTCTGGCTGTGGTTTGTACTTGTGGTTTCTAATCTGCCTGCTGTCTGTTGTAGATCTTTTTGTGCTTGGCTCCAGGCCCACTGACTGAATTTTTCACCCTGTCCATCACTTCTTCTGAATCAGTTGTCATTTCATCATTTATAACTCTAAACAGAGAGCTTTGTGTGTCTGTAGGAGATGGAAGGGGCAGAAGGCATGTTTTTGGAACTGCAACTGTATGGGTGTAGGATTCTATAACAGGAAAGTAGGAGGTTTCCTGAGAAAACCAGGCAAACTTTGGTAGATGAATTATGTAGATATACACCTTGCATTAGCAGCCTGTTTGAATGTGCTTGCACTCACTTCCAAGTGACAGAAGAGTATTAGAAGAGTCTGTAGCGATCGTGTAATTAATTATTACCTTTTCTTGGAGCAGGGTCACTAATATTTATGCTGGATGTCTGCTGAACTTATTCTTAGTTGCCTTAAGTAATGGGGAATCCACAGCCTCCTTATCTGGTCTGTTCCTTGTGGGTTTTGTTAGAGTGTATTACTATGTGTCCTCAAGCCATGCTGCACTCAGATGCCCTTTGATTCTCCTGTCTCTGCAGATAGGCAGAACAGACATCTTACTTCTTGAAATGGCCTTCGATATCACTGAAATTCCCTGTCCTCTTTTTATTTTTTTTTATTCAGAAATCCTTGCTAGTTTAGTCGTCCTTTGTAAGTCCTGCTACTTACATCTAGAAATTTCTTCTTGACTTTCTTCATTTGTTTCCCATTCTGCTTGAGATGCTATGTCCAAAGTTCTGCCACTTGTTTACCTGTCTGGGTGTTCATGGTGCTGCAGATTTAAATAGTACCAGAGGCATTTGGCTGATGAGGGCAATCTCAGGGAGGTGTCCAGTTACAGGTTAAGAGTGAAAGACTTTGTCAAGTTTCTTGACAGTTAATTTCAAGATTGTGGAGAGGACAAATACACTGATTTAAAATTCAGTGCAAAAGCTTGGCATTGGCTTGGAATTCACAGAGCTGGGGAAAGGCATCGCCCATTACCTGTCCAGTCCAGGTGAGGGACAGAGCTGGAATAGCACTCTCCTGTGTTTGATTTTTGGCTCTACAGAAATTCAGGAGCTGCTCCTATCTACACTAGCAGAACCTCTCCTGCTGCTATGGGATATAGGAGTAGCAGTGCAAGCAAGAGTGGGGCTCGTGGCCTGGAATGCATTGTATGGGTTGTATGGGTTACCCATACACCAAAATGGGGCATGAACTCTCTGGTCATTCATCACAATAAGATAATCATAAGTCCTTTTGTCTTCTTTCTTTCTGCCAACAACAACAAAAAAAGAGAAATATCTGTCTCTTTCTCCTTTTATCCTCTCTTCCACCTTTGTTAGGTAGTCAGATTTTAGTAGTATTGCATGACTGGATGATCTGCTAAGGCTTCTGTGCCCCACCTGCTAATTCCTCCCTGCAGCTCCTGTCTGGGAGCCTCACCATCCTTACTGCTTTATCTCTTTTGGAAGCAGTGCCAGGAAGCTGGTGTGCCTGATCTGTATTGTTGACATTATAGTATTTGCAAGATTTGTTTTAAGTATTCAAATGACTTCTCTTTGTACCTAAGGCACCTCCCTGATTATACAACATAGTAGTAAGATGCTTACTACCATGGAAAAGCTGTGTTTCGAGGGATCACAACTCAGAATTCAGCAAATTAGCCTTTTTAATTTGCTAAGGGTTCATTAAAGAATGCCATCTTAATTGCAAAATAGCATAACCAGTATTACTGAAGTATCTTCCTGGGAAAGTGAGAGACCAATGCCTGGAAATCTGGGTGATTTACTCAAGAGTTTTGTGCCAAATCTGGGGATGAATCCATTGTCCTTGGATCCTCTGTTTGCAAGGCGCTGTAATCCACGAGACTATTCGAATGAGAGATGATGGAACTGGGATTTGGAGTTTGAGCACCTGACTCTTTGTCCTCTTCATTCTCATTTAGTCTGCAGTGCCTTCCTCCAGTAATTTGAACTACAAACTCTGTATTGGAATCAGCCACAGAACTCAGTTTGACAGGCTCCAGTACATTGTCTTTTCAAGAAGACCTCTTTATAGCACTTAAGTGCTATTCTGAAATACATCCATCTTATCCAGCACAGCCCAACAATGGCAGAATGATATCCGGGTGTAAGGTATTCTGGTTGCTCACTAAGAACGTGAACAAAAGTAGGGGAAGATAGATAATATGTTACTGTTGCTGCCCGTAGATGATGTGTGACTAGCAGACAGCAGCATTTATCTGTGCTAAAGAAACAGCACTTGGAGCTTTGATGTCTGTGCAAGCTGACTTCCAGTGTTGAAGCATCAATCCAGCTTTGGTTCCAGTGTCTTGCTGCTCTTGCATGTATAAAAATATATAATTCTTGTAGTTTATGACATAATTCAGTAGGGTTTGCCCTGGTCTGGAGAAGTCATAGTAAGCAGAGTATTCTTTTGGAATTGACATTTTTATTTTAGCTTAGATACAAAGTTGTTACCAAAAGACAATTAAGCTGGTGATGTCTTGCAAGTTGTTTAGGGATGCACATGTCCCTGTGATGGTTGTGTGTCATTTTCTTTCAATGATGGTGTGTGCAAATTCAGTATTCACTCAAAACTGGTGAATATTTCCCTAGTAAACTGGTTTGTTGGCATATTTGGAGCAAGCAATTCCGGTCACATTGGAGGGTAAGGGAACACAAGCTGCAGGGTTGACTGAAGTTTGGGCACCGCCACTAGTGGTAGGAGGGGTGAAGTTTATGGTGTCACAGTCATGTGCATTTAATGATGGATTAAATGGGATGGTAACCCAGGTGCTGTCTCTTTTGCCCTTGTCACATCCTTCCTGCACCATTGATGGCTGAATGTTACATGAATCTCTGCTTCTTGTTTATCTTAACGTGCTGGACTCTAAATTGGGTTGGTCTGCAAGTGGATTTCTATGCCATTCATTGACACTGTTGGAAGGAACAGGGCACCCTCCACAGGGGTGGGGCTGTCACCTGAGGGCAGTGACTATCTCAAGTCATCCTGTTTAATCCCCTGGTGATGGGTTAACGCCCTAACCCTCCAGTATTTTTCCACCTTCTTTGGTATATTTTTTTTTAGCAGCACCAGGCTCACTTGTGTGTGAGCCCAGCTACTTTAAAGCAACTTCAGGAATCTCTGTGAGCCTTATTTTACAGCCTAGCCACAGTACTGAAATGTCTACTGTCAAAGTGAAGTTTGCTGTAATGGAGAACGTGCCTTTGTGGATGTTGCACGCTCAAAAAGAAAGAGCAGGAAGTGGCTTTGTGCTTAGTGTTCACTTGTTTCTGCTTATATAGTGCTTGTGCATCATCTCAAGCTTACAAGACATCCATTGCTAGATCAAAGCCCTTTGTTAAATTTGCTTATTTTTTGTAGCAGAGAAAGATGGGAGATGTGGGAGAAAGATGATAGGACAATTAAAGTAAATTGGACTGGGGACTCTGTGGAACATATGAGAAAAGAAGAAATCTTGGACAAGTGTCAAGTTTGATTTCTTATTGAGTAAAAAAGCAGAGCAGAATTTGTATAGAGCTAGTGCTAGTATAAAGAATGTACATGTGTCTATGCCTGTGTAAATTACCAATCCCATGCTACAGGAGAAGTTAAATATGGGATACATTGTACTGCAGATAATTTGCAAATAATGAATGCCATGGAGATGCAGATATCTGCTGCTACCAGTGTATGTTCATTTTAGCTCTAAGGGCTTTGGTGAGTTTTGCAGAGAATCAGTCCTGCAAATGCAGGCAGTCATCTTCAGACATTTTTGACCTGTCTACAGAAAGGAGCAGGCTTTAAAGTTGAGATACTGAGAGCCAGTCTAGCCCATGGGTAATTTTCCAATATGTGTGGTGGCTGGCAGATGTGGGGACTAGCTCTGTAGTGCAAATAGGGTAGTTGTGATAGAACATTTCAGTGCTGCCAGTTGGTTCTTACTGTTAGGCTAGGAGGAGACAAAGGACTGACTGAGAGAAAAGGAACATTCAGTGAACAAACTTTCTGAAAAAGATCAAATAATTATGGGTGAGAAGTTCAGCAAGCCGCACTACAGCCATTGTAGAGAACATGGCATTGCTTTGAGGGATGGAACTGATAGATGGAATTTGGGGATGAGTTGTAAAATCCTTTATGTGTCACAGGTGATGCATTCCCTATGTTAAAATTCTCATTGTTTGTAAAACCTGTAGTGGTTGCGTGTAAAAGGGTTGTCTCATTTCACAAATTAAACTTGAGCTATATGGGTTATCCTGACAAGAGTCTCTTGTAGGCCCTCCCTTGTGACATACACCTAATGAGATGTTGAAGGTGTCTCCCTAAATAGGACTGGGTGTGACTGCTACAGGGCTGAATTATTTAATAAGATGCATTGTTTGTAGTCAGCTTTAAATTTGTGATGTGTTATTCATTGTAACTATATGTGTCAGCTGTTGCTCCCATATGTACACATCTGCCAGACTTATGGCTGAAACTCCCTGTGATGTAGATATTCTATATTGCACGAGATAGTTTTGAGGGAGAATGTATTTCAATAAGAGGTTTTATTCTTCCGTTTTGTGAACCTTGACTTGTGCAGCAGTGCAATGTGGTTGTTACTGCCACAGCTGAAATTTACAGTTATGTAGTTGCTAATACCCTAAACCTTTCTGTTCCATACTAAACTCAGATTTCTTTTATGAAATTTTTTTCGAGTGATAAAAATTTGTAAATCTCCATTCCAGCATAGCATATATGGATTTATGGAGGAGTGGCTTTGGTTGAGTTTCAGGTAGGGCAAAGTAAGTATAAGTACAATAATGGTGTACAAGAGGCACTAGTGAGTTTATTTCTCTGGTGAGATTAGGTCTTGGTATATCTGTCCATTGACACTGAAGATGCCTGGAGTCTCTAGATGTCACATCTGTATCTAAAAACCTTTCTTCATCCTGAAGAAAAAATCGATGAGGAGAGTTGGAATCAAGTTTGTAATTTATTTTCAGAGTTGTTGTTCTCTCAACAATGCAAACCTTACTGTTCATAGGAGGTCTAGAGGTGCATCTAATGAGACTGACTCATGGGGACATAATTTAGGGATTACATGACACTGAGGTGCATGATCTCAAAAGGGGAAATGTATCACTGAGAAACTCCCTTTGCCCTGCATATTTTTTAGCTAGAAATAGTTATAATCTGCTTTTATGCGAGTCCAAGACTACTGTCTATCAATATAATAATCCTACTGGTGAGTCAGAAATGTCATATCTGGTTGTCTTGATCCTGGAAGAGTGTAATCCATTTTTTATTCTTAGAATTTATTTAAAATGATTTGACAGACAGGAGTCTGATACCATATGAATTTTTGTAGCTTTCTTATAAAGCCTACATCTTGAGATGATGACGTGATAGGATCCGCTTGATTCGCTTTGTGTGCATGTGGGAAAGATGGGGAATCCTGGGTTCTGGGTTCTCTAAAACAGTTTTGGCTTTTCTGTTAAGCAGCAGAAGCTGGGAGAATGCGTATTCTGGTGTTTTCACACCATGGACCATTGCACTCTTCTGGGTAGGGACAGGGGGCTCTCAGTGCAGTTAACCATGTTCAAGCCCCTAGAAATCAGTCACTGAGGTCTTTTATTAGAATTGTGCTGCAGAGACCCTTTAGGTCCCTGTGACTCTGCTGGAGCTGTGCTGACTTTGCTGCCGAAGTGGAAGGGAATTTATTTGATAGTGCCACAATACTGAGCTGAAGGTGCTTGTGCTAGATAATGACCACCTACATTCCACCAGGAAAAGGTAAATTTGGGGAAAACAGCAGGAACTGTGAGAAATGCCCTTAGGCAGAAAGAAATGGAGGTCATTTTTTGGTAGAAACATCTGAATCTCTTCAATTTCGTCACCCTCAGCACTGTGTATCTAGGTGGTCAGCCTTGCTCAGACTCACCAGTACAAAATGCAGTGGCAGAGAAATAAATAGAGCAGTGGTAAGAACTTTGGAGCTGTCTTTTTTATTTGGAGAAAGAGGTGCTTATAAGAGCTCTGGAAGTTACTAATTCTCAGTCATAAGTCTGCAAATAAGCCATGCCATCTAAAATCAGATTATCAGTGATATTCTGGGATATATTTCATTACCAATGGGAAACATAACATAACAAAATTGATGCTACAAAGTAATGGCTTTACCTTTGGCATAGAAATCCCTCATCTTGTTAGCATTTTGATGTATTAGTATCCAGATATAACGGATGTTTGCTAATTATTTCCAAAGGAAAACTGTCAAAATTACCATTAGTAACTTTAAGGTCTCTCTATTAATGGCAATTTAGGACAATGGAAGGAAGAAGCTCTTAGAAAAGTCTCCCCCCATGCTTTATTTTGACCAAGTAAGAGTGGGACATGAGAGAAAATAAAAAAAATTAGAGGGACTAATGAGATCTGTGAGAAGAGTAGAAGTTGTCTAACTAACAATATAGAGCAGTCAGTTTTCTATTTTGTGTGTGATTATGGCCTATTGAAAGAAATTAAGCTGTTGCTGTTTACAGAAATTGTAGTTAAGAAAGGATAGTGCTTGTATACCTAGTTTAATTTTAGATTTTCTGAGTACCCAATTTGATTATTAAATCAAAACCAAATTATTCTAGGTTCAATAAGTAACAGGAGTAATAGTTTGGAATGTCTCAGTTAGCACAAGTGCATCAAATGAGCAATTTAAACATCTGTAAACCACAACTTTGAAGAAGTACATTTGTATTTTGTTGTAAACTGAAATTAACAAATTATCCACCTCAGCCATAACTCACTTCTCAGCTGTGCTAGTGAGGAAACCAACTATCAATTAAGTTGAATTTAGCTTAAAGCCAGTTTCATTTATTTCAGGTTAGTGACTAGTCTTCCCTTCAACACAGAGGGACTTAAGCTTTTTTTTGGTTTTTTTTTCTTCCTGTAATACACAGGAGTTTACAACTAAGCTGTAACAAAATGTAGCTTTAAGTAATTTCTTAGGATTCAGAATCAAGAGTGGAGAGTGAGAATTTTATAAGAAAATTTTAAGTGTCTTTAGCTTGTGAGGCAGTGCACCAGATACCATGTGGAGCTCAGCCTCGAGACTGACACTAGTTTGGAACAGACCCGTGTAACTCCAAGATACCTGTGCATATTATGCCAAAACATCAAAAAAAGGACAAACATTGATTTTCCTCTGAGACTTTAATGAAGTCCATTTTTCCCAGGACCTCTGCACAGTCACCTTCTATTGCCCATTGGATCCTAGTATTAAAAAGCCCTAATACCTAACTGTGAAGAATCCAGAATTATAAATTTGAAAATAATGAAAATATATGTTTAAAAACACTTGGTGATTATTGCATCGCAGCTGAAAGATAATACAGATTTATTAACTGTGGCTTCCACTGGCATTGTCATTTGGCCTGGCTAATTAGGGAGAGCCTGTGTAGGCATCAGAGATGTAACTTGCCATGAAACTATTAACTTTGGTCTTCACTGATGAGAAGGAAGCTCAGCAGTTGCCCAAGAGCCTGGGAAAAACACCACAACCTTAGTATTGCTCAAACCATAGAATGAAAAATTAGTTTTGACAAATCACAGCAGACGCGCTGCGCCTGCAAACGACACAGATCAGCGACAGTACTTTCTTGCACAGCTTGACTTTGTGTACAACTTTTTTGTCTTGTGGCAAAGAAATATTCTAATCTTTCTCAGAATAATCCATTTTAAGTAGTGATAAATAGAGTTCTTGCAGGGTTTGTGTTGTCTTGCTGTTTCTCTCACTGTGAATGTGGAATTGTAAGTGAGACTATAAAGAAATGGTATGAATTAACTAATAGAAAGTAAATTACCATTTTTGAGATTTAGTATCATTAACACCGTTATGTGGTGAATATATTTACATAATCACCTTCTCACCCAACTTAATTCATTTTTACCTGTGTTTTCTGAGCTGAAACTTAAGTAATGAGACATTTAATATTATCTGGCTTCTTGGAGAAATTAGAGAGCCAATACTTAAGCAAACAACTGAAAAAGTATCTAAAAAGAATTTTTTCAGTGAACTTATTTTCTTCATTCCACCACATACTTGCAAACTCAGCAAAATGTGAAGGTCAAATGAGAAATGGCACTGAGAGGACCTTTATTTTATATAAGGAATTAAAAGGAGAGAACCCTGCTTTCCTCTTAGAACCCAGACTGAGCTGATGAAATACATTTTTGAACTAAGCACACCTATGATTATATCACAGGAAGGCAATGTGTGTGGTATTCTACAGTGCATATTATGGTATCACCTTTACTTTAAGAAGAGCACACTGGATCAGACCACAGCTTCATCTAGACCAAAGGCCTGCTTGGCCAGACTTGACTTCTCTCTCCGTTTATAAAATCTTTGTTGGCAGTGTCCCAACCTATTACAGCTGCCCAGGTGCCCTGTACTTCTATATTTTTGTTAAAGCATCAGCTACATTGCCTGGCATGGCCATCAGGTGGTTCAGACTCTGGGCTTCTGTATCTCCACTGAGGCATTTGCTACTTGGGTGGCTGTGGGTGACAAGGCTGATGGGCAATTATTCACCGCAGGTACTGGATCAGCTGTTTCACTGTTCAGTTGCCTCAAAATTGAATGAGTACCATCTGTTGCCAGTGTTTTTTTTTACTGTCTATCTGGTTTGCTTTGTAACCACTTCTTTTAACACTCCAGTTTGAGATGGGCACATCGGTTTCCCCTGTAGATGGATTTTAGCATGGCAGTGTCTTTCAGCTCCTTGACACTGCACACAAGCAGAATGCTCATGTTTTTTCTGCTGTGGTCATAGTTCTGAGTATGAGTTTTATTTTATCTTTTAGTCCTGATAATTGATTAACTTCACAATACCATTTTTCTCCTTAAATGAAAATAAGTAAAAATAATTGACTCCTAGTTGTTGATGTCTTTTACAAGTTTCTTCTTAAATATTTGGGGATAGGAGTAATGATTTGTATATATTTGTATATATTAATGATACATATAAACTTTAAAGTCTTTGTGTTTCTTCACTTGGACATTTAGTCTGTGAAGAATGCCTTCTTGCTGTTAATAACCTCTCGCGCTTTTCCTTTCTTGAAAATTTCTTCTTTTCTAAGTGGATATGCATGTTGGATTATCAAAAAAGCTTTGCCCTTTCCAGGACTTACAAAAGGAATTATGTGTAACTAATTGTAAATCAAATAGGGAAATTTATGCTGTGTACATAACATTTTTCTGGGTGAAGTGGATGTAGGTGAGTGTCTGTCAATGTTTGATTTAATAAGCAGAGAACATTTTGTTTAATGGAGAACTGTGTGCCCAAGTCTGTATTGGTAATGCTGCAATATATTGTGTGTCACTTCAGAATGAACCGAGGATGCTCTGGGATGGTGTATAGAGTGTTGACAAAGAGGGGATGTTGAAGGGACGTTCACAAAACTGTTTTTGTACAGGTGTGTAGTACATGTTAGGGCAGAACAGCACTGCTTACCTCATGGCTTAGATGAGCATTTCAAGCTGCCACTTGTTTTGGTGAGACTCTCCAGCTGGAATGAATTGGCCCCTGTCTGTGTTGTGGTCCCTACAGAGAGAAGCACTCAGGTGCTTCCCTGAAATTATTTATCTAGAAGTTATGCATGTGAAGTTATGTGAGATGATTCTCACAGGGGAAACACTGTGACTAGTGAACTAGTTCCTCACTGTTGTTCTGTTTGGCAAGTTAATAACATAAAGAAAGGAGAATTGTCCAGATCCCTTAATACTGTGATTATATTGCTAACAGCTCCAAAACATCTCCTCCACCCACTGGTCTTAAGACAAGCTTGCAGAAATTGCATATTAACAAAAAAAATCTAAAAATTAGGGAACATAAAATAGTTTACCTATTCACAGATTCTTGCTCAATAGATTGCTGAAGTCTGTATGTTGGAAATGACATGAAATCTTCAATTTTATGAATGCCATTTTTTCTAGATGTTTCTCCTACTCAGATACGGGACCATGTGACATTAAGGCACTGGCCTTGTTTTAGAAGGTCACACAGGAATGCGTGGTTTCTGTATCCTTATCTGCCTTGTTTCTAAAGTGCAGGAACAAGATAAATATAACAGAAATCCTGGTTCTGCTAGGTTAAAAAAATTGTTTAATCTGCCTTATTTTCCCCCCAAATGGAGGTAATGAAGCACACTTCCTTTGTAAAGCGGCTTGATACTGCAGAGAAAGGTCTGTGCAGCAGCTGAGGCCTTCCACCCTTTTCCTAATAGCCATTTAGACACCCAGGAGTGAGAACTGGAATTGAAGTGCACTGACAATGAAAAATAAGAGATTCAAATCAGCTGAATGGTTGTAATGGAGGCTGTATTTTATTAGATGTGAGTGGCCTATGCATTATGTTGTGAAGTATTTAATTTTTATTAAAAAGAAACAAAAAACTATTAGCTGAAGTTTTAGTTTTAATAAATATTCTGCACCCGACCCCCCTGTGAAATTAATGTAATGGAACAAAAATAAAGTGAAATGTAAAAAAATTATGACAGTTCCCCAAAAGGAAGACCTTTATATTAATGAGGTTTTCTGTTTCCTTAATTCTGTATTGATTTGCTTCCCATCCTTCATTGTATGTGATAATACAATGTTCCATACTGGGGGATTAGGCACTGAACAACAGAGCTGCGTTTGCAATGGATTTGGCAGTGATGCATGGTAGAGCTGTGCTTTTAAACTGAAAGTTTTTTCTTGTGCTCTCTGTCTCTTCATCCTGCTGTTGGAGACCATCAGAGGTGCAGGTGAAGACCACTGGAAAACTTTGTGAGATTGGCTGTGCTAGGTGCCTGTTGTGTGCCACTGTGATGATGCAGCCTGGAACTTTGGCTGTGTGGCAATGTCTTTTGGTTTCTCAGTAAACATTTGTAGCACTTGAGTAGATCGCTGCCTTATCTGCTGAATTAATCTGTACCTGGCCACCCACACTTTTCACAGAGGGTGTCTGGAATTCTGCTGGGTGTGTTCAGCTGATGTCATGCTAATTAAATGCCTGCTTGATCTGTACTAGTATAAAATTGATTTTATATATGTTACTTTCTTAGAAACAATATTGGTAAAATTTTTCCTATAGGCTTTCACCATCTTTTTGCTAAATAAGAAGTGATCTGAAGATCCCTTTCTCCTTCTCTCTGACCTTTTTGCTAGTGGTTCTCCTATGCATACATATAACCTCTCTGCTTCTGTCTTCTTACTTCCTCACAGGTAGCTCTTCCTGTTGGTTTGTATTTTAAAAGCATGTACCATGTCCATCCCTAAAAATAAAGATTTGCAAATCTGGTTTTATGATCTGTTAGCAAGCAAGAACCACACAGGCATGTCTGTACTGTCGTGTTAACTGTGGACCTCGTTACATGAATCCAGGCATGCCAGTGGTGCTCACTGGCACATTTTGGGAGAGAAGCAATTCGCTTTTTATGTACGTGGCATGGTGTAACTGGTCAAGCCGCTTGTCCTTTTGGATGGTGTCTGAACTTGGCTCCCTGATTATACCTAATAAACACAGTTAAGGAAAGCAAATTCCAAAGAATTCTTGTCATTTCATGTTGAAGGGGATAGAGTAACATGCTGGGGGAGAAGATCACAAGAAGTGCAGAATTAAATTATGATCTGAACAGTGATGTTTATTAGGTTTTTGGAGGAAGTAGGACAGACAAAATGAGACAGGAGGGATCCTGCTCAGAAGGAAAACATCATGGTTTCTACTTGAAATAAAAAAAAAAGTGTTGTTTGTCATAAGTGTTTTATCAGAATAGTCTTCCAGACAAGATGGTCTTTGGCCAACTGAAGCTTTTCTGAAGTGGAAGCAGGAAGCTATTAAATGTAATGTAGGGCATGTGTCTCAAAGCATCCCTGAAATGCCTGGCAGAGGTAATCAAGGTAATTAATCTCTGCTATTATATTAATATATATATTTCCTTTTGGTTTTCTGAAGCTGAAAAGATGTTTACTGTTGTTGGATAGAAAGTAGTGAAAATATCAAAGTACTTAGAAGATAATCTATTTAAACTTGTGTCTTTGTAATTATCTCCCTATGCTTTTTTCTAATGTAGTTTACAGTAGGAAAATATAGGATTTAGAATACCCTAGAATTAAAAGTCAGCACCTTGATGACTACTGTATGATATCCAGCTCTTGCTTTCATTTTTCCAGAATGAGAAGAGAAACATTATGATGTATATGTGGGAGGGAGGATAAGGACTCATGGAAGTAATGTGCTATTGAATTTATGGGGGAAAGAAAAGCTCTCGTTGCTGGAGAGCTTTCCAGAAGAATAAATGTCAATACTGTATGCCTAACAGTATTCATGTTCTCTATAATTTAGGAAAAGTTATAGACATGAAAGACCAGATAGGTCAACATACATTTTTTGTTCTGGGCATGTAATGGAAGACAAGAGTAGTATTTAAAATTATAGTGATTGCGCCAGATGCTTTTTGCCTAGATGTCTGTTTTGCTCTTAATCCATAAGATTAACATTACTAGAATTTCTCAAATTAGTAAATTGTGTGGGAGGACCACTAAGTAATGAAGTGGTCCGCTTCAGTTGTAGAGGGCCTTTCATTTTGTTTGCTTTGTTATGCTAGTAGAGGTGGGGGAACTGGTATGACATTTAAACAGGAGTTAAATCAAACTAGAAGCTTTCAAAGGGGAAGAGAGAAGGAGGACATTACAAAAATGCATGTAAAATATTTCAAGATACCTACATGGGGCATATGAATCCGTTTAAACAGTAAAAGTGATCCCACATGCCTTCCAACACCAGTTACTTTAGCTTGCACAGTTCTTCCTGGTTGTGATCCTGTGTGAGATGCTTTTTCAAAATGCAGAAAATGCGAATGAAGAAGAGAATGGGGTGGAAGGTAGGAAGAAGCATGACTATACTGTTAATTAGTATGAGAGCTACTCCAGCTTTCATTATCTACATCTATTTTTGTTTCTACAAAGTTACAGCTTAGATGTAAAAGAACAGCAGAAAAGAAAATAGACTTGTGCATGAGAACAAATTGCTTCAATTAAAGGTTACAGTGGTTGGCATGAGCTAGTTGCTCTGTGTGGTTTTCCAGAGTGGACTCCGCTGAGCTGCTTGTTAAAGGAATCAGATTGGCACAAGATTTTGGCACTGGGTATAGATCAAGATTTACTTTCAAACTATCTGCCGTTGTCTTTAGTGGGATTTTTTTCCAAAGACACAGAGCTTGCAAAGTAACTTGTAGCAGTTTAACGTACTTGTTCAGAGGTGTCTTTAACACATTTCAAGATATTATCTCTCTACTTTGCTTTTCCTTAGGATCTTGAATTATACTACGGGATTTTTTGTTCTTCTAAGAGTTAAACATTAGCATTTTTTATTCTGAGTAAGTGCATTGTTCTTCCTTCTGTTCTGATTCTATTCTGATTTTCATAGAATGTTCCTCTGTCAGAGATACCAATTTAGCCCAACTAGTAGAAAATTTGATATAGAAATGTCAGATTTTAAATTATCGTGTCTGTTTCAAAAGGTGATCGATCAGCCATTAATTAAAGTCAGCCACTGATCTTTGGGCATATTATGAAGCATAATACCCTAATTAAAAGGAGTGGTACTGGGCTGCTTCCTACCTAGCTGTAGCAGAGAAATCCTTCTGGAGCTAGAATCTTTTTGTTTCATTAGTTTACTCCAAATTTTAAGTAAGGAATTTTCTTGTATCAGTAAAAACCAGTGTGATTGTATACTTTTGTCCTTCAGTTTAAAACCTCAATTTAATGCTATATTAGTCAGATACAACTAAACCTAGTTTGTGAAATCATCTTAGCTGCTAGAAGTTGTTTAAGCTTCCATCAAATGTGTGTTGTCAGATAATGTAAAAATGAATTATCAGGCTGAATCAAAAAGAGAATAAAGTACTTTCTCATAAAACAGAAGCAAACCCACAAAAATTGCAGATGTTCAGGTTTGTGTTCTTAAAACTGACATGGATTTCATGCTCTAGATGGTGTTTGTGCTTTTTTCTTTCTTCTGTAAGTAGAGCTCTTGATGAATTTCAGTCTCTTTTTCAACTTTTCAACTAAGGTACCTTGTCTTTATTTTTTATTTTTTTTATTCAAATAGCTATCCTTTCAATAGGATAGCTATATGCTTTTCCATATTCAGTAAATAAAATAAATAGTCCACAGGTGTCTTTCAGCTAATCCAGGACCTCTTCCATGGATTTCTTCTCAGCTCTATATTTAGCTGGGAAATTTTACACTACAACAAAAATACTTTCCAACTAGAAAAATAATTAAAATGGGTCAATCTGTAATTTTCTACTTGCTGCCCATTCTCTTTCTTAAAGAAATGCCTCAGTTTCTATGTCCCTGGTTATCAAGTACCAAATCATCACTGAGCAGATTTGGAAGGTGAAGAGAACACCAAAACGGGTGGTGACACCATTCTGTGAGAAGGATCAGTGGTTGGAATCCACTGGTTGGAGTCTGAGAGGTAGACTCTCTTAGAAGTCTGATGGTGGTCTGATTACTTTAGGGAAATAGGATGAAAAACAGTTGCTAGTTCGCCTCATCTTCCCTGTGAGGATATTGGTTTTTATGGCAGGTGAACAGAATTTCTCCAAGAAGTTACTAGAGTAGTGTAGGTCATGGCACTGAGCATTGCCTGAAAGCTGGTATCAGTAATTGTACTTAGTGATGGTCTGGAGTAGTGACCACTTGAAGTAATCAGTTTTCCTTCTTACTTTCCCTAAAGTAAATAATTTTCCTTCTGTCTTGCTTGCTGAAAGCAGAGATAACTGATAACAAAGTGGTTCAAACTAGCACAGGTCTGTTAATGAATGAGAAACAACTGGAATGAATGCATGCTCAGGCATGGTAACGCAGGGAAGAGCAAGCATAGAGCACTGGACAGTTTTGAGGGTAAAACGTGCTGTGCTTTGTCTCTCATCCAAGCACACTGCTGTTCAAACACTTTCAGGCTGTGTTTGATTATTCCTATCTTACCATTATGGGTGGGGTACTTGATGAAGAGAGCACCAGGCTCTGTCTCCCTCTCTAGGTCTTTCCCTCGGCTTTAGGATGCTCAGAGACACAGACTTGCTTGATGCCTTCATGTTTGTGATATACCTGATGTAGATTTAAGGGCATTTGGTAAGGGCAAAATTTGACCTTCTAAGAATATCAGATGGAGAAGTCCTCTTCAAAGGCAGTGACAAAGTTCTGATTTTTTAAATATTTATATGATAGGATGAAGGATTTCTCCTAACTACAGATTTGCTGATATTTCTGAACTTAAATTACTATTTAGTCTTTAATTATAATGTGAGATGGACCAGTCTGAGGTCTGAGAACACTCTTCCGCATCCTTTTTATTCAAGTCTGTGGCAAGTGCTGCCCTTTGTGGCATGGCGTGACTGACACTCCAGTGTATTTTTATAGCCAGCACTATCCGACCCTGTGCCTTTCACTGATGTTAACAGTCTGAAACTTTTTGCTTGATTAAGTCTTTAAGCCCACTCTGGGACATGTGTTTGGAATAACTTGAATGAGTTCTCAAAATGCTGTTAAGCAATATCTTTATGGGCTTTGCATATCAACATCTCCATTAACTTCCTCAGATCATTGCACTCTGCTTATTAGTGAGTAAGCACTGTTTGAAAAGAAGCCACATCCTTTATGAATTCTTTTAGAGAATATGTTACAAAACATTCTGTAGCAGAATTTCTGCTTAGACAGAATCCTTAGGGAGCCTTTAGACTTCAATAAATAAATGCTCCATGGCAGTTACTTAATTCTAAAATAGGAAACGACAAATCTGTGGAGAAGAGGATCACCCAAACTGGAAAACAGTTGACAGTAGTTCTACGGGATTTTAAGAGTTTTAAGAAATCTAAATTGGTATTAGTTGCAATGTTTGGATACTGTGCTGTAGTTTATTGAAGAGAGTAGAGGACAGGATTTTTTCAGCTGGTTACTCATATCAGTATGTAATTGCATGAATCAGCTATTGATAATTTCTGCTTTGGTCTTAGACATGATGGGGACTTTCTTTTAAGAACAACATTACTTCAGTCAGAGTAATGGAGTACTGAGTAGTGTGAAATCTGCAAGTGGCTTTGTTGGCAGTTAATTCAGTCCTAGGGCACTGAGGGCTTTAGATGGGTGGGCAGTGATGGAGTTTGCTTGGAACTGGGATATTTGCTTTTCTCTGGGGAAAAAGGGAGCAAGGGATTCAGGCAGATGTAATATTTGCACGTTCTTTCAGTAACTGAAAATGTAACCCTCTTTTTTGATGAACAGGAAAAGTCTGTCATTTTGGTTTCCTTGCCAAGTTGGAAGCTCTCAGTGCCCTTGGTAGTGTTGCAGTTGTCAACTATTTTAAAAAATATTTATACTATGTGTGTTTCTAAAACAGAATAGATGTTAGTATAAACATCCCATTTGTAGGTGTCTGGGTTTGTTTACTGATGAACTTGTGGTTGATTGATCAGATCCAATCTAGCAAGTACTGACTAATCCTGCAGTGAAATGATGGAAGAGTCAATAAAAGGAAAATGAGTTCCTTAAGTTTGGGTTGTGTCCTTGTCAGTTTGTGGTGTTGGATATTTTTTCACAGCTGTATTCTGCAGGGATTAGTATTCATCAGTACCTGTCACAGCATTCCCTGCTCCTGTCAACTTTCCCTCCACACATCTCTTGTGTGCTGTGTTAGAGCCTCTTTTTAGTGTTCAGGTAATCTCCAGGGCCGTGGCATCTCCTGATGCTTTGATCAGCACTTACATGTGTAGTAATTTATTTCAGCATTGATAAATCTTTTCCTCACTTAGTCAAGGGCAGAATAAAAAGACAAAAAAACCCTAGATCCTAAACTTGTAAAAACATGCTCCAAAGCTGCTTAGCAATCAGTTGTACAAATCAAGTAATGCTTGTCTCCCTCCCCAACTCCTCAAAAACCAAGCCTGCAAACAAAACCCAGCCTGACGCTCCCCACTCCCTCCCCTCTCCTGCCAAGGTAACCAGAGTAGAATTTCTCAAAATGGCATTGCAGGATGTGAGGCAAAACAAAGATAAAATGTAATGGTCGTGGCATGATTATTAAAATGGTAGGTGTGGGGCTTTCAGGGCCTTGGCTGCTCTATGTTGAGTGTCAGGGCTTGAAAGGTTTTCTCATTAGCCTTTATATGTTTTCTAACAACAGTGAAACAATCCAAGCAATAGATATCTGAAAGAAGGTTTCTGTTCATGGATAGCTGAAATCACTATTCATTAGTAACATGATTAAATAGTGATCAGACTGCTTTATATCTAGAATGTGCTTTGTGATGTGTTACAGTGATTCATTCATAATTTCATGTTGGTTGTCTGGTGTAATACATGTTCTCTATAACATCCCTGTAGTGTTGGCAGTTTTCAGAGATTTGGATAAGAAAGACCTACTTGATGCCTGATCTATTCTTGCATCCTCCCTACTGATACTTTTTGTTGCTTGTGGTGGCTGTTCTGTGCTGTTCTCTGCCCTTCAAAGAACTAATGCATAGGAAAAACTGATTTATTCTGTGCCAGGAATCATAAGCTCTTTGAAGAATCTATTCAGTTGCACAGTTGTTCAAAGTTACAGCTATTTGAAAGCTCATCTTTTTCTGATCAAATACATTCTGTATAATATGGCAAAATATTTCATTAATATGAGTTGCTTTTCTGATTCTCATTACTTTCTTTGGGCTGTAGAGCAGCAGTGCCACTGTGGTTTCAAAAGCTTCTTGCACGGATGTTGTTGTAGAGAAAGTCAAGTTATATATAAACAAGTAATATTGAGGGCTGTGCAGTTGTAGTTACTGGAGTTCATGTGAGCCACAGAGCCAAAGCAGTTCCAAGGTATTAATTCATAAGTAGCTCCTTTTGTCACCTGATGCCAAAATTAATATATCAAACCTTGTCCATTTCTTACTATAAATCTAACAGTATTGGGAAAGATGGAGAGCTGAAAACACACACACACACAGTGTTGAAACTCATGTGAACCTTTCTATGAGCCCATTTCTCTGGGCAAATGTTTGTTGGGCCTGCAGTACCATGTCGGGGTCTGACCCAGAGGATCGCAGAAGCCTTCAGCAGAGCAGGTGCTCTGCTTCTAATAGCCTCTCTTTTTTGTGGCCACTACTTCAGGAAAAAAGTGAAATTAAATGAAAGGAAATAAAATTAATTGTGTAAATTTCATACTTTTAAAATAGAAAGGATTCAATTAATGTGTTTGCTTTATTTTTTTGTGTTTGTGGAAGGGGTGTTAGCTCAGTGTCTTCCACAGTCCTCACCTTTATGATTTGAGAGGTAATTGAAGGATCTGTAATATCCCAGTGGTTTGATCACAACTCCTGCTCGTGACATTTTATAATGAATATATAGCTTATAAATAATACTGTGATGGTATAAGGTTGTACAGAGATAATTACACGGCTGAAATGCATTGGCACAAGGCCAAAGGTTGAGCACTTTCCACCATCCCTCCTAAATTGAATAACTTCACTTTATGAAGTGAATTATCAGATATTGTTTTCATTACTCTCAGAGGGCAAATCAAGGTTAATAAAAATCCATTTGAGATTACCCATATATGTGAATATTTGTATTTTTAGAACTTTTCTTTGTCAATTACATTCCTCACTGACTGTATTTATGTGAATACAAGTACATAGTACAAAGCCTGAGCTCACATTTCTACAATTTCAAACTGTTTTACTTCTCTTAGCCAGATTTCCTCCAAACTGGATTGTGAGACCCTGCAGGATTTTTCAAACTGAGCAAAACTAAGCACACTCCTTTCACTAAGTTGTGGTTTCTCACGTGCCTTGAATCCCACAATCCTGGGTTTCACTTTACCCATTTGGAAGCCATTTGACCCATCTGCTTCAGTCCTCAAACCCA
Organism: Bombycilla garrulus; assembly: GCA_013400315.1. Lineage (NCBI taxonomy): Eukaryota > Metazoa > Chordata > Aves > Passeriformes > Bombycillidae > Bombycilla > Bombycilla garrulus. The sequence continues at coordinate 584,578 of VXBU01012400.1, read as the reverse complement.
GTCTTTAAATTTTGTGTTAAACAGCATATTCTTTATACCAGGCAGCCCAGTATTTTGTGAACTTTTCAGCAATCTGAGAAACCCTTTAGCAGAGATGAAGGGGGGGCAGTAGTTTTCAATTTCCTGTGATAAACTAGTTATATCTGTAATCTGAAATAGCACACATGTTCTGGAGTTACATCTTCTCATCCCACTACAAGTCCTCATTTCGCTCTGCTGCTGCATGCCCTTCCCCTCTTCCTGCTTCCCAAGAAAGAGGTTGTCTTCTCACTTGATAACACAGCTGTTTCTCCCTCTTAGCATAAGAAAGAGCAATATAAGAAATGGCCTAGTGTACAGTAATATTTACCCAGGATAATATACCCAGCCTCTGTGATGTTCAAGGACTTTGTTTTTCCTGAGATGGTGTCTTTATCAGTTGGTGGACTTTTTTGGTCCATGTATTTGAATTTTAAAAAATCTGTGTACTGTCTTAGCACAAATAATAACTTTGGGCAGAGTTATCCCACTGGTAACATTTTGGTATAATTTTTAAAAGAAAGGTGTTTTTTTCCATCCCAGAAAATTAAAAGAAGAAATTAGTAAGTTGCTTTTGTTAATCTTTACTTTAAATGAAAACATTTGTCATGAACTAGTTAACATTGTCAGTCTATTACAATGCAGTATTGAAGAACAAAACATTAGAAAAACAAAAGAGACATCATGATTTGGAATAGTTGGAGGTAAAATACGTAAAGTTGCCATTTATAAATCTGTGCAACTTGCTAGGCAATTGTTTGTTTTAGGATTTTTTTATTTGCTGATTGAAACAGTATCTGAACAACTTTTCTCTACAGGTTATTGACATGCCAGAACACAATCCTGGAGATATGGGAGGAACAATGAGACTGGGGAAGAGGAGGACTGTTTTTAAAACTGAAAATTCTGTTCTAAGTAAGTTATTTTTCTGCTCTTATGACTTTGCTATTTGGATAGGAGCTTTGTAACATGAAAAATCAAAAATGCTATAATCTTAAGCAAACAGTTAGGTGGCAGCTTTCCTGAGATCTTTCACTCTGATCCTATTGTTTACATTTACTGAGAACTGGAGTGTAAAAAAGGAAATGAGAGACATCCATAACTCCCAGTGAAACTGTCACTGAGGGTCCAGTGCTTTTTTAAAAACAATGAGTAAAATGTTGAGAAAACTGAAATTCGTTTCATGGCAGTTGAATTCATTATGTTCTTGGGAAGGTCCAGAGTGCTTTCTTTTCTAGCCTGGCCCTGGAAGCGGTCTTGTTTTGAGAAAGCAAAGTATCTGTTGGAGGAAAGGAAAATTATTTGCTGTAACAGGATGCTTCAGATAATAAAACAAAAGCAACCAGAATATAGAAAAAATATTTAATTTGATCAGTGTGTATTTTAAAATTGAATTAGTACTTGTCTCCTATTAATCAGCTCATTATACAGTAGTAATGTAGATGATGCTGCAAAGGTGTAAAAAATAGTTTCTTGTCTATTGATTAAATGAGTGTATTTCTTATATTGCCCTGCCCTGATATTGATCTGAGGTATTCTCTATTTAGCAATGTTAAACTTAAGGAATGTATTCTTCTGAGTATTTAAAAATGACATCTACTTCAGCAGGAGACCAAAGTATAATAGCATATACACATTTAATAAAAAATCTGCAATTCTAGAGATGCCCATACTAGTGATCTTACTAGCCTGAGTGATACTTTGCCTACATGTGATACAGAATGCATATCACAATGTACAAGTTGTTGCATGACCCAAACACTACTTGGAAAAGTTAATAAAAGTTAACATGTGTTCTAAGTCTTGACCAATACCAAGAGTTGTTTAGGTCTGTTTAGATCTTTAGAAAGAATCATAAAAAGCTATGGTAGTTTAATAAAGAAATCTGATTTCTTTTTCTTATGTTTTACAACTTGGATGGAAATAATAGTTTCAAAATCAAGACATACACCATTTTTTGTGAAATGGCAGTGCTATTATTCTACAATTTTGAGGATGTTCTTGGCAGTTTTGGTTATATACCAACCCTCTAGCAAGACAGTAATTCTCATGACCTTAGTGCAAATTGAGAGCAAAGTTTGAGCCATGATTATAACTAAGAGATATGATTAAAATCTGGTTTACTGCATACCTCTAACTTGCTCCTTGTTGCTATGAAATGTGGAGTGTTCAAGATGATGCACAGAAGACTGCAGGAGTCATTTGGGTAATGAGATCAGGAAAACAGAGAAAAGCAATATTCTCTGTTTGTTCTTTGGAGGTACTATGCCAGGTGCCATGCATAATCTATTAAAATGAAACAGATGCTCCTAAAAGGCTTTCTCCCCTGCATCTTTTGTGTGCAACTGTTGTAAAACCCTGAAGGGATTTTCATTTCTGGTTCACTCAGTTTTTTTTTTTTCAGCTTTGCAATTTAAATTAGTTAAAGCATGCTTAGATTCTAGTCTGCCTAAGCTATTTCTAGTCAAGGAATGTTGAATATGAATCCTGAATAAACTCAGGTAATAGTAAATTAAAAGAAACCAGTCATCATTCAGGAAGAACAGAAAAACATAGTGAGATGAATAATGTCTGGTTATGTTTAACATGTGTTTAATGTGACTTTTTTGAGGTTTAAATTACAAGGAATAATTGTAGCAGCTATTAAAGCAACACATTGGCTTCGATTTCTCTTTTGTTGTGTATTCAGGGAAGCTTTATGGTGATGAAATGTTTGTAGAGGAGCGACACAGGCATCGATATGAGGTAGGCACTGTCCTTTGTATGGGCCCACTCCTCTGTGTGCAAACATCTGAGATAAGGTGCCTGAATACTTTCAAAATATTGTCATTCAAGGAGACACAAACGAGGTGGACTCCTGGAGTTATCCCTGAGGTAGTTCAAAAGGGATCTGACTCCAACAGCGTCTCTAAAGGGGCCTGAACTATCAGATATGTGTGTGCTGTAACTGATTCAGACAATATTAACCTTCCTTAAAAGGGAGGAGAACGTAATGGTGGTAAACCTGCTCAAAGTTTGGGTATTAACTGAGTGGTTAAAACATCATCAAGGAGATGAGAAAGCTCACGGCAGAGCTCTTCAGTTTGAAGGGAGAGCTGCATCACAGCTTTTGTCACAACCACTGAAATGCAGTGCTGGAAAGTGAGGTCAGTCTACATCTAGTGGGCCATTTAAAATGCAGGCTGCTTGGATTCAGGAGGGCAGCAAGCAGAAAGGACCCTGGCTTTTGAATGTTGCATACTAACTTTTAAAATTACTGATTAATCTCTTTTTTAATAAACACGTCCACTTTTACAAATTTATGCCAGAGTTGTTAAAACAAGAAAGCAAATGTTCCCAACCCTTATCCAATTCTCTTCATTCTTGTATGCATGTAAAAACCATTTCAATTAACTGCTACTGTTTGTTAAATCCAGAAATAAACAGAACTACAATTATTATTTCTTTAAATGTTTCAGGTGAACCCAGAATTGACTCACTGCTTTGAAGAGAAAGGTTTGAAATTTGTTGGCCATGATACAGAAGGGGACAGGATGGAAATCATTGAACTGGAAAGTGAGAGTCTTACTTGTTTGCACTTACTGTATCTATTAAAACTGCATAAATTGTAGGTTGTTGAACAACATGTAGGCACAATATTTAGCTGTTGTAACAGCCAAGATAATTTTGGGGGATACTGCAAACTCCACCTGTGGATTACAATGGGTGAAAATTCAGAGTAGGTTAGGAAAAGTCTTACACTTTGCAAAGACTGATTATGTGGGACAAATGTGCTTCTTTTCCAAAAGGTCCTAAATCTAGCTCAGGGGGATTTGGCTATGTAGAATCATTGAGTGATTTGGGAGGTCATATAGTCCAGCCTTGTGCTTTAAATATAGGTCAGGTTCTCCAGAGCTGTATCAGTCAAGTTTTGAGTATCCTTAAGTATGCTGTTGCTTGGACTTCAACCCACTCAGTACTGTTCTTTGAACCCAGAAGTCTGGTCATTTTTTTAACACACTTAGTGGTCTACCCATAGCCCACAGCTTCCAACTTAAAGGGTAGGAAACCATATGAAAAGCTTTGCTAAAATTAGAGCTAAGGAAAGCCAGTGCTCTCCCTGCATCCAAAGACAGATTCTTCTAAGGCTTATTATGCCAGTCTTCCTGACCTTCATGTTCAGAAGGTCAGGAATGTTCTGTGGTTCCATGGATCCTTCTTTTTGTCTTGAAGAAGGGCATGGTGACTGCCATTTTCTAGTCATCAGAGACCTCTGGCCTTTAATAGATTTTCATCTATATGCCAGTTTCACAGTGACATTGCCTTGCTCCCTAAGCACCCTCAAATATTATTGGTCAGGTCCCAGTATGTATTCATTTTACCTGAGTATATGAAATGTGTATACATCCAGTATAGCCAAAGTGTATGACATTACTGGAGTATATTACCTAGAGAGTCTGTGAAATCTTCACCCTTGCATCAGAGACCTTCAAAACTTGACTAGACAAAGCTGTCAGTAACCTGATTTAACTTTTGAGTTTGTCCTTGCTTTGAGCATATTGTTCTGAATTGACATGCATCGATAGATACTGTAAATGAAAATACTATGAAAACAGCATGATAACTGTAAACCTTAGGATTTTTCCAGTTGTGCCCCTCTCCCCCAACCCTTACCTGTTGGTACAGGTTTATTATTCAGTTTTTATGAATCAGGATGATTTTTCCTTAGTTTGCCCTACTGACCTTCTGCCTCTGTTGTCAGTTGCTTTTTGTGGAAAGAAGTTATTGCTGCCTCACCTGTGAATTTACATGTGCTGCTCTGGCTTCTGGACGCTAGTCTGAAATCTTCAATAAGGCTTTTTCCTAAAAGTTTTTCTACTGTCTTTTTCCTATACTGTGCAATTTTCTTTGATGTCTATCTTGTAGATCACCCATATTTTGTCGGAGTTCAGTTCCACCCTGAGTTTTCCTCAAGACCTATGAAACCTTCACCTCCATACCTTGGATTGTTGCTGGCGGCAACTGGGACACTGAATGCATACCTGCAGCGTGGATGTAAATTGTCTCCAAGGTAATCTTTCTTTGTTGCTTTCCTGCAGTTTGACAGTCACATTTTTGGAGGGTCTATCCCATCCTTCAATTCAGAAGAAAAGAGTTCTTCATGTATTGATTTACTTGTGGCTGTGTGTGCCTGTCATATACCTGGATGTATAATAACCTGTAAGCAAGAAGCAGAGTTCCTCACTTCTTCCTTTTCAGAGGCTACTAGGGCTAAAGCCAGAGTCCCACATTGCAATTAAAAAAAATAAATAAAATCATTAACAAATTCAAATGAAGATAGCAGCGTCCTGTGTTAACTTCCATTGACAGTAGCTTCATTGGGAAAGAGATTTTCTAGAGGATCAAGCAATGAAGTGAAATTCATACCTAGTTGTACTTGAGTGGTGATAGCAACAACAAAGAAAACTGATTTTATTTTGCAGTAGCTAAATAATAAATACTATCTTTCAGAGACAGGCCTGAAATAAAACAGTTGTGATACCTTTATACTTACAGAAGGATTTGGATCTAGGTTAGAATGGGATGGTTCAGCCAAAACTCTGTCCTTGGTCTCTTGGACACAGAGGTTTTGGTTTATTAAATGTGCCAATGTTTTTTAGCCAGGGCTAACTAATTCTTGTTTATTTCAATTATACTAACAACAGTTAAAATTTCATTATAATAGCAATAATAAAGAAGTCAGAGGGAAGCCTTGGGCACAATAACAAACAAATGTAAAAAAATCATAAAATGACTGAATAACATTGAACAGATCCAACTCTGGCATGTTGGGTTTTCCTCTAAGCAAGACACCAAACTTATTAATTCTGTGGGTTCGGCTTTTTTTTCTTTCCTGAGTCTTGTGTTCTATTAAAATAAGGTCTGTTTCTTAAGAGAGAAATAGAAATTTTATTGAAGTTTGAGTAGTAATGGGAAAACAACCAGACCATTCTGTTTTGGTTCCCTACTCCTTTAAGGGTATCAGTTTTAATTCACTCTGCCTAGTTGTGCAATGATACACGTACAAAGAAAATGAATTTCTGATCTGCAAACTACAGCTTGATTGAAACACTGGTGTTACCATAGCCTGTTATTGTTAGAAGTTGTCATAATGTTAGCTACCTTTTAAAAGGTGTGCTGATGCAATACACAGATCAAATTTTTGTGTTGCTTGGCAAGGCAGAGTCTGCCATCACAATGCTCTTCAGCCTTATCCTCTTTTGGGCACTCTGACTCACACTTCATCTCGCTCCACAGACCCCAATATCCTTTCTTACACTGCTTCATCCCATAAGTAACCCTATTTATTTCTCTGAGATAAAGAAAAATTACTTTTTTTTTTTTAATGAATGATCTCTATGTGTCTTGCTAATTTACATTCCTTAGCAATATAACAACTATGCTATCTAACCCTGACCTAAAGTTTCAGCCATTACTGAATTTGCCTAACTTAGACTTACTTGAATTAATTAATTCAAAATGTATACCCAACTCTTTTTCTTTGTATTCATAGAATAAACTCCTACCGAATCTTAAAGATTTAGCTAAGACAAAAATCCACACCCCAAAACTTAACATATAAAATTTCGGATTTTGCTATTTACCTAGTTACGCAGCAATCAAGCAATACCCCAGTGTCTTGAGAAAGAGCACTGGAATAGGAAGGCATTTTGAGGCTAAAAGAGGAAGATTTTTTACGGAAGAATGTTCAGGAGGGAACTGCAGAGTTAATTATAACACATGTACTCATATTAACATAGCCACCTGCTGAGTGGAAAGATTTCCAATGTAAACCTTTAAGCCCCAGAATGCTGGTTTCATTGAGTTGTAAAGCTAAGGCATGTCCTAGCAAGGCTGAAAGAAATCTGAGGAGAGAATTTTCTACACACCTCATCCAGCACCACCCATGTTAGTTGTAGTCGTGCTGTTGAGTAGAGCAAAGTAAGCTGCAAGAGAATTTGTGGAGACCAGCAAGGTGAGTAGATTACCTATGCAAGGCTATCATAACCACTAAAAAGAGAGTGAATGATGGACTCCTGAGACAAAAGGAAATACGTATTTCAGCATGAGAGTCTTAACAGGAAACTATTACTCCAGAACATTTAATAGCCCCATAATTAGGGTGCAATTTTAGAATATTTGACACCTGGACAGAAGCCCTAGCTTGTAAGCAAAGCTCATAATAAATTAAAGGATGCATTACAACTTCCGTGAGAGTGCCCTAAATAAATGAAAGTGAGTAAACCATCTCTTAAATTTTTGTGAGGCCTAGTCTGGTACAGACATAAGCCCACATAGGCATGAGCATACCTAGTTTGAGACTGGAGTCATCCTCTGGGGGAAATTTAGTTCTTAGAAACTTGAGTGTATACACCAAGTCAAGAACTATCCAAAGGATCAGGGTAACTCAGTGATTAATTGTTACTTGTTTACCTGAAGTACTAGTTGGGCACCCAAGTTGCCTTTGTGGTTTCAGTGTCTTGTGCTTCATGGCACGAGTGCCCAACCATGAAAGCCCTGCACTTAATTTCCCTGTGAATGGTTTTAGATCATGACCTTTTCCAAACCTTTCCATGGAAATACTGAAGTCACCATTTCATATGGAAGTGAGGAATGTGGTGGGAGTCTTCCAGTTTACATTTTCATTTTCATGGACAGAAAAACAAAACTACGTGAGACTCAACGTGTACAATACCCACAAATACGCTGCTTTGTAAGGGAAAACAGAGGCTTTTAATAGGAAACTAGTGGATGAAGAGGGGAACTTCGCATGTGACGTTGTTGGCTTTTACTGAGACTTATGTAGTTTTATTTGGAGAAATTAATAAAAACTGACTTATCTTTGGGAACAGTATAATATGGGCTGCAAAACCACTGTTTTTGCCATATTGCTTGTTTAGGTTCAGTTTGTTTTTTCCTCTTATCCAGTTTAGCATCAGCAGGCTTAATTTCTTCTTTGTCTACAACCAGCACCTTTATTAATGGCCTGCAAGAGTAAGCCCAAGTGCATTAATTATATTTGCAAATAATGTCATTTGAATAAGAGCTGAAAGCGCTATTCAGAACAAAGAAGTAACAAAAAATATGTAGGGAATTTAGTAATCTCTCCCGAATGTAGTGACATCTTTGGAGGAAGACGATAAGACGCTAAAGATAAATAATTTAAAAACAAATATCCAGTACAAGAGAGGAAATGTTGGAAATGAGAGGTGTTCCTAGGTGAGTAAGTGTAGGCAACACTGACTACTGCCAAAAAACTCTTTTGCAAAGCATTAGTGAATATGCTAATCTGAGGCACCAATCCAATGCCATCTAGTCACAGAGTAGTCTTTTGAGTTCTGGGCAGATTATTAATGAAAGATGACATCTAAGCTGTATTCAGAGACAAGGAACAAAAGTGGCTAGAGAACAGAAGGAATGGTGCATTAAATAAAGCACCAAAAAACTCTGAAAATTTGCCCATATGGTGTTTACTGCATTAGCATGGTCCAGCTAAAGAAAAATTACTTTTTTTTGAAAGCACCTGTGAACAGAACATAGAACAACCTGTGTGACATGTTCTGGTGCCTGATGTCCCTGTATGTTGTCCCTGGTGGAGAACACATTCAGCACAGCATCATGCTTCTCCCATTGGCCGAATCCAAACATGTGATTTGATGGAAATGTGACTTGAAGATTGTCAGGAGAACAGCAAGAGAGGGAATTCTCCACAAAAGATGACACTCCAGGAGCCAGGGGTGGGAGCTGTCCTGGCAGGGATGGTGTCCTCACTGGCAGGAGTCACTACCACAGTCAGTACTACAGGAGGAAGTGCTCTGGCTCCAGTGACCTTCCAGTGGTGCAGGTCCCAGGTGGGGATGGTTGGAGCAGCAGAGACCCTGTTACCCTCAGAGCTCTTAGAGAACACTACAGAAAAGTTTTAAAGGAAATCCTTTCTTAACCATACTTAGTAATGGCTAGTTATGTCAGTTTACTTTGTCATTTAAACGTTAGATGTTTACAGTGAAAACCCTTCTGATAGTCACCTCAAGTCTTTTTCTGTAACTGTTAAGTGAAAATGCACTTTAAGGAACCAAATAGCTCATTGTAAGTGTTCTGTGGGTCAGTTATGCATTACACGCTGCCAGAGCCTGCTTCTCTCCAGTGATTGTAGGGAGCTGCTGGTGCCTATCTCAGATGAAGATATTATCCTAGGTCCAGTTATGTGAGTGCAGGTCAGAACTGGGGAATTTTGAGTTTGTGCTGAGGGATTCCCAAATGAAATGATGTTTTATGGAAGCATAGGATTGTATCATGATCGTAATTTTAAATGGTAGATAAAATTTTTATGACCATAAATGATGTCTATGATTTTTATGATCATATAATGATCATAAAAATATGTACCAAGAATATGGGTGATGGCAGTTATAACCATTGTGCAATCAAATATGCATTTATTCAAAATAACATTTTAATGGCATAATAGCTTTAATAATTCAGCTTTTGGGGGGGAAAACAAATAATAATAATTTGCAGATTTCCTTTAGCTGAGTCCTCAAAAGCTAAACAACTTAAACAACTGCAGCCTGTACTAAATTTATCTGTACTTCATGTATCTTTAGTTTGCATCGAGGAAGAAAAGAACTTATCTTGGCTCCTTGTAGGGCATAGCATTACAGTAGTAACTGTTTTAATTCCTTACATTTCTGGAAAAGGAGTTTGTTATCAATTGTACATTAAAAATTAATGAAAGAAAAGCTCCCCTGAAACTACCAAATACTTTGTTTCTAAAGAATATTGAGCTGGATTTTCCAAGTGAAAAACAGAATGTTCACAGGCGATCCATTTTACAGGAGCAAAGTGGCCAAAATTCTAAAGGGACTGACGAGATGCAGTGACACTGCAAAGAGTTTTATTATGGTGTTTTTTTCCCTTGGCCACCACTTTATACGCAAGATCCCACCAAAAAAAAAAAAGAATAAAACTGTTGGGGTTCATCTTAGAACTGGTGGTCTCAGGTCTGCTCAGTAGTTCCTTTTTGTTGAAGTCCACTTTTGTAAGAATTGTTACAAATAAGGTGAAGTGGGTGTCAGGCTCCTGCCCAAGATAATTGCTAATTAATTTGAACACAAACTGAGAGAAAACTTGCTGAAGCAAATGTAAGCATATTTTTTCAGTGGCTGGCTCAGTGTGAAAAAGAATTTCATTAAGGGAAGCTAGGCTTATTTGATTTCTCATCACCACCACTTTCACAGCCAGCAGATTTAAGTAAGGTTACTTAATATTACCAGCTGTGAGCACGAAGCTTTCGCTTGGGTTTTAATATCTGTGTACAACCCATTGTAATTTGGAACAAAGTACACATTTATTCCAAAGAGAAAAGATGGCTTGCTTATGGTTAATAAGCTGTTAACCTACAGTTTTCTTTCAAATTACACGATACTGATATGTTTGACATCAGAGTAAATCTTAGAAACGTGACACCAGTGCTGGTTTGAAGCTGTAGCACACAGGTGTAGATCTGCTAAGTTTCATGAGTCCCTGTTTGATTTCAAGTCCACTGGCAGCCTAGGTCTTGAAATTCAGGTTTCCTTGGGGCCCAAGTTATTATTTTTAAGATGATGCCACAGGTTCTGGGTATGCTTAGACATACCATTCAAGGAGCTGAAACTGAGTCTGAAGCCCAAGGGCTGATCCTTACCTGGCTATTTCCCCTGCCTTTCTTGCCCTGTGGCCTGCTTGTGAGAGATAAAACTTACACCCTGCAGAGCAGCCCTAAAGTGGGGGAGACTGTGAGGTGCTACTACAGAAGTCAAGAACGTGATGATGACAGCCCTTCTCTGGGATGTGGTGTCAAATCTTGTACTGAAATTGAGCAGTGTGGGAACAGGAACAAAATTGTCATCAGCTGAGTAAGTGTTTTAGCCTCTGCTCTAGTGGCCAAGTGAGCCTCAGCTTTGACAAGCTGAAAACAGGCTTGAGAAGTTTGGGTGGTAAGTCAGTGAAATCACAGAAGCATCCTGTAGGCTATGTGACTACTTCTATGAGCAAATCCCTCTAAAACCTGTGTCACTGAGTGGGGGAGGACAAATGATGAGAGTGCTGGGTGGGGATAAGCACCTGACTGCCTCCAAGAGACGAAGCTGGGCAGTTCTCCACTCACCTCGTTGGTTGGTGAGCACTTTTACTTAAGCATCTGCGTCGTTTGCAGAGCTCTGGCATGTTTTTGGGCTGTGGTTGCCACTGGGCAGCAGAGCTAATTAAAAAAAAAAGTTCTCTGAAGAGTTTGGACTTAAATCAGGGCTGTCATTACACAGTTCTCTACAATCAGTTTTACTTTGTTCTGTGGACAGTGTTTGCTATTTTGCTATGATGTGAAAATGCATACTGTTTTAATAATACTGAATTTTTGTTCCATGTTTCCATGGGTACTTTCAGAAAAACGTAAGTACAATGTTGGTGATGTTGTGTTTGTCTGTGTGCATCTGGCATGCTTGATCATACTGTTAACAACACTTTCCTCACTTGAACTGTGTAATTGATCACCAGCTGATGAAATTATCAAATTGAGCATTTTACAATAGCCTGATATGACACAGCCCTTATAAGAACCACATTAGCAGTGTGTGTGTCACACAAAGAAAGGGCAGAATGCTGCAGACAAAGTCTTAATGTTAGAACAGTTAGAGTATCTATGCTGTTTCACACAAATTTGGTACAGTGACTTGCTGCAACTGTGGGAGACTTTCCTAACAGGGGTAGAAAGTAAATGAGGTGACTGTTTGTGCCATTCCTCCTGTTCCACTCTGTTTAAGTGTCAGTTTTTTACCTATTCTTTCTTTGGTTTTCCTTTTCTCTCAAAGAAGAGAGGGTGAAATTCAGGCTAGAAAGCAGTGTTCAGTAACACGCACAAGAGTAGCTGAGTGCAGTTTGTTCACTGTTCCACAGTGTAGTCTCATCAAAGATCTCCAGCTGTGGGGCTGCGTGGCTCCCATGAAGCATTATCCAGCAAGCAGCCACTGGCATCCACTGCTAAGGCTCTGTTTGGGTGGGTCAGTGCTTGATGTCTCAGTAGATCATGTCCAGAGATGGGGAACACGACAGGAGCGGGGTCCTGTTGTCTGGAGGATGAGGGGATGTGACAAGACAGCTGTGCAGTCAGTGGCCTGCATAGAGTTGGTACCCAAGGCTGTCATGATGTTCCCACACAAATGAGGCCTGAGATCCCCACCTGTACTGTGCTCTGAAGGGTCACAGGACTGACCAGAATTACTGCTGCTCAAATGTACTCATCAGTTCCCTAGGCTCCCTTTGCTGGTTTCTCATCAGGGAAATTAAAATATCTGGATAACAGACTGTAGAAGGGAGTATAGTAGAGAGGGGTTGAGGCTGGAGGTGCTTCTGAAGTGCATTTAGATTTAAGATATACTTGGAGACCCAATAGACATCACACTGACTGAAAATGTGGTTTGTGGGCACTTCTTTCTCTAAGTCACCATGGTGATTCCTGTTCTTCACTGTTTCCTTGTTCTTCTCACTTACAAAACAATCACTTGCATGGCAGTTTGGTCTCTGAAAACCAGTCTTCTCTCAGAACAAGCAGAAGAGGATAAAACCGCTAGAAAAATGGTCAGGATATTGCTTGGTGCAATGAAAATTATTTGTGTTCTAACTAGAAGAGCAAGAATTGTAATTTAAGAGTAAATTGAAGAACTGTGAGCTGATAAAGTTGTCTTAACTTTTTTTTTGTTGTTAAAACTATAATTTTCTTTACCATAAGAGAGACATTCATTTCATTATAGCTATGAATAGTTGTTATTATCTATCTTGTTAACCATGATCATAGACACACAGCACCAGCAAAATGCAGAATGAAAGTACAGGAGTCAAGCAAAAAGAAATTAAACATACTAGTTTTAAGGTAGAGCATTATTTTGCATCAGGTCTTAAACTCCAATCTTCAGCCCATTCCTTTAGAGGAAGGTGTTCTGAAATACCATGTTCTTAGCATGAGCCTAAAGAGGTTTTCTGGAAATGGGTTGCATTTGAGGAAAGTGTTGATCATATGCATCATAGGTTAGTTGGCTTTAAATAAAATATTTGGTTTAGATCTTTCTGCATTCTTATTGGTTCCAACAGTGACAGCTACAGTGATCTAAGTGATGACAGCTCTCCAGAAAAAGAGTTTCCTTATTCTGACACAAGCTGAAATGACTATATGAGAGCACAGAAATGGATGATGCTATTGAGGTAAACTGAAATGTTTTGATACTGCTTTATGACACTGATTTATTCTAGTCTTAAAACAGGAGATAAAGTTAACTTAATTGTCCCATTTGTTTCAAGTCCCATCTGAGAGCTTATGTCTTCTTTCATGTCTGTAGCATTGAATTGTTTTCCTCTTCTGCTGCTTAACTCTGAAACTGAGGTCTGCTAAACTCTGCTAAGTATTTTGGGTATATCTTTGATATAGGATGCTATACAAAAACAAGTTGTGTTAGTGTTTGAGGATATATATTAAAAATACATTTTAAAATTACATTGTTTTGTCTTTAGTTTACAAGTTGGAATCACTTCAACTACACTGTGTAGACATTACTTTTTGTATTGCCTTAATATTCACCTGTAATTTTATCTGGTGCATTGATACGACAAAGACATCCCAATTTAAATGCTTGTATTTATTCTGAAGAGTGATAGAGATACAAACAGGTTTTATAAAATTATAGCTTTGTTTGCCATAGGCTTTGCCTGAGTGATGTTGGATTGGTTGTTTATTGACCTGTAAACATGGTAGTCACACATTTCCTTTTAGTTTGGAGGTTGTATTTCCTGTGAGACCCCTGATCTCTGCAGGATCTGGGCTTGAAACTTGTTCTTACTTAATTTTTCCTGTGCAGATTCATCAGAGCTGGGGCTGGCATGACACTCTCATTCAGCTTCTCAGTATTTCTGAGCACTTTTGTAAGGAGGGCACAACTTTCCCCTCTGATTATTTCTCACATGGTATTGAACTAAGCAGCCATGCCAAGCAGACAGTTAAGGGTACATATGAACAATGCATTTCTGCCTGATGGTCTCCAGATCAAAGTAGTAGCATGAGATACTAGAAACTGGAGTTCAGTCCTTAGATGTGCATGGTTTCTTCTATGATTTTCAATTTAATTTTTTTTTGCTCTCCATGTTAAAAGATAATGATCCATCCCCAAATCATGAGGGTGAAGAACAGAATGTTAAGGGATTTAATGACCTGGTGCATGTACATACAGTACTGATGCCTGTCCTAAAATAACCAAAAATAAGTAGATAAAATGTTCCTTTTCACTCTTTCCCGGATCCTTCCCACCTCCAAACATCACCATGGTTCTGTTTCTTGAGACCAACACAAGGTACAGGACAGTCCCTCTGGAAAAACCCTTACTTTCCTCAGTGGAATTTATGAATGGATGAATGGTAGTTCTCTGTTTACTGTTGCAGTGTGACTTGTTCAGTGCTTGGATGAATGTACTTCTGTGATGCTTTTAAGTGGTTAACAGTAGCCAAGCTGATTTTGTTTGAATATGTCACTAGTGGATACCAATAGTTATTCAACAGAATTACTCTAGAAAAGATCAAATTACTAGATCCAGATATAAAAGAATGAGAAAAGCATTGGCTTTTTAATTTTTATCTCATGGTTAATTCTACCTATTAATTAGAGCTGGATATATATGTACATTATATTTAGCTCTGTGGTTTCACTTTAGGCTGTTTGATGCAGATAAAATACATCTACTTGTAGAATTTACATAGGACTCCTTTAAAATGAGTCAACAAATTTGACTGAAGATTACATCATCATGAAATAAACTGAGTTACAGATGAAATATTTTTAATAATTGATTTTTTTGCATTTATTCTTCCATCGTCTCCCTATTTTTATGTTACAGAAACTTGGGAACAGGACAGTATTGAATAGAAGAAAGTAGAAGAGTAAGCTGCTTGCAGTTCTTATACTGTTTCTTCCTCTACTATGTTCAATAATTCTCATACAGATGACAGTTTTACTGTTCTGTAGCAACCACTGTTCTGTGTAAATGCTGTTTCTCTTCAAAAGTTACCAAACTGTTGTGCACCATAGCTGTTAAACATTATTATATTGTCCTGTATTTCAGAGTGCTCTCAGGTCACTATGTATCAATTCACTAGTTCACAGCTTTCTTGATTTAAAGGAAGATTTGACTGGTTTCAGTTTGCCTTGGAACAGAAAGAAAAAATGCATTAGTTCTTGGGAATGAGGCAGAGAATGCACTAGAACATTTAAGGGAAAATTGTCTTATTCTTGAGCAGTAGAAAACCGTTTCAGGTTTTATTGCCTATTAAGCTTGTATATATATATTTTTTAAACTTTTTTTGCTGTTCAATATTTACAAATGAAAAATGGTTGCTGAATCTCAGCTCTGTGAGATTATAGTAATTAATGTTAGATACAAGTTTTTTCACTTTGCTTTTGTAAGTGATTTGATTTCACATAAATTCATTTGCTCTATTTCTCCTGAAAGACTGAAAATACTGAACATAATTCTGACCTACAAAATTACAGAAGAGATATTAGAAGGTGGTCTCATGTTTATATTTTGTAAGAGAGAAAGTAAATACGTTCATATGTTAAACTCCAGTTTTAACAGTTGTGTGAAAGTTATAGAAAAACCAGTCAGAAACATGGGGTGTTATCTGGTCTCCAGCTGTGCCACACTCAGTTAATTGCAGTAAATAAGTATGAAACAAAATAACTAAAGTTCACCCTTGTTTTCCTGCATCCTGTGACCACTCCATCATTGAGGCACTTATTCCCGAATAGAACGGAATTATGTGTTTTAATTTAGAAATCACAAGTTATTCTACAAGTTATTCTACTGCATCACAGCTGCAGGCAGCCCTGCAAAGCCAGGGCTGGAGCGTGGACCACTGGGACAGAAGAGGAAGGTGAGAGGTGCTGTTCTGGGTGTAAGGCAGCATTAGGGTGTAAGGGGTGTAAGGATCACATTCGCAGTGGGGCATCATCAAACCGTTCGCAGAAGCTGAACCTGAGCTGTGTAATCTCATGGTCTCCAGATGCTTGGAACACACTTTTCTATAAAGAAAAATTCTGAATTTTTAGCATTGTGTTCCATTTGGGTTTTGGGCAAAGTCTCTTCTTTAATTCATCCAAAGTCAGTATCTACACAAAAATAAGAAGCACCATGTCCCTTATTACAGCTTTGTAAAACAGCAAGTTTGAGAGCTGTGCATTGCTTTAGAAAATCTCAGGTTACACAGCAAATTTGTCTCTTTACTAAAAGAAGCTTTAATGGTAATGAAACATAAAATGTATTTTTATGGCTGCATTTTCCTAAAGTAGCTTGTGAATACGTGCCTTGGAAATACTGACAGCAGAATTGGTGTCACTGTATGTCTTCTCCAATGAGAGACACTGGCCACTGCTTTGTCAAAAGTGAAGAATTTCGTAAGATTGTCTGTAATGTGCAAATGTATTTTCAAAACACTTTCAATAAATAGTGTTATTTGGAAATGTTTGGGTACCTACTAAGGAATCATGAAGCCAGTTGTGGACTGCACTGTTAAGGAAAGAATTCATCATTTAATCATGTCCCAGTTGTATTTTCTGTGAGAAACTGTNAAAATGTTATTATAAAAAAAAAAAAAAAAAAAAAAAGGTCATAAAGACATCCAACCTGGAGCATAGCTGGAAGAGCACCCTTGCCAGAGCTCTTCCATGTAAAAACAGTTTTCTGCCACAAGGGATCCATCTCATACTTGAGCTGACAGAAGCAGCAGCATGCTGAAATGGAAGAAGGCAAAAAAAGCCTTTTCCAGCCCCATCCTGGGCTGCCTTATGAGTGTTGCCAGCAGGCTGAGGAACCAATCCTTCCCCACTGTTTAGTCCTGGTGAGGTCACACACAGAGTGCTGTGTCCAGTTCTGGGCTGCCCAGTGCAAGAGAGACATGATCCAGCTGGAGGGAGTGCAATGAAGGGACACAGGAAGTTTGGTTGAGTTGGACCAGAAGCTGTGCTGGTTTGTAAAGAAGGGGAGCAGCATCCAAGTTTGGATGGGACTGTGGGGTAGGTATTGCACTTAACTGCTTCTGTGGACAGAACTGTATCTTACTGAGTGTCTCCACTCAAGTATTGCATCTCAGCAGCTTGGGTTCCTGTTTCACTGTCAGCTTTACAGGTGAGGTCCTTTAGCACCTGCCTAACATACTGAGGTTTCTTCCCCTTCTTTAACTGCTTGGAGACATAACCTTCATGTGCTGGTGAGTAACACTTGCAGAGGTTGGATCTAATGAGGAGGATTTGCTTGACCAAGCAGCAGTGGGAGGGGTGGGCCAGTTGCTGCATTAGGTTGCTGCTTTTCTGAAGTCTATTAATATCAGAGAGAGTGGGACTGTTGATTCAGTGTAGTACCAGAAAAGCCTTACAATGACCTGAGATTCATGGGACTCTGGCATACTTCTCCTGAAATCATCTAGAGGCATCTAAGCCCTGGCTTGCCAAGAAAACACTGGAAGTTTTGAGTAATACCTTAAAAGTAGAGGTTGAGTTCTCTGCAAGAACCAGTGTAAGCAGGAATTGCAGCCCAAAGCTGAAGGAAGTTTTCAGGAGAGGAAAGGCAGATCGTCAACAGTCACAAGGGCAGGGGCTTGCTGCCCAAAATGATGTGGAGGAGATAAGGGAGAGTAAAATCAACAAATGACTTAGTAACCTGAGCTAACCTCCTCATGAGAGCTGTGTTACAGCTGCCATGGCAATGCAAATGAAAGTTTCTCCCCAAACATTCTGTGTATCAATGACAGTAGGGAGTGTGATCACAGCCTAGAGCTGGCAGCAAAGCCAGATCAGCACAAGTGAACAGGGGCTGTAGAAGCCTGTGTGGGACTGGCTGAAGCTCATTTCCCACAACTTCGCTGTTTGCATAGTGAGGTGACCAAAATCTGCTGAGAAAGGGAGCGAAGTGGAGCAAGGGGCAATCAGAATAACATTGCCCTTGGGAGAACATGGGGCCTCTTCCAGCATTCTGCAGAAACTCACTCACTCAGCGTGACAGGGAAGTAAACAAATGATGCAGTTGTTTCTGTATCTAGGACTGAAAAACACCTCATCCTTGCACACAAGTGGAAGGAAGCTTCTTCCCTGGGACATCTGCATGGGAGTTGTGGTTATTTCTGTGCCTCAGAATTTTATCCCATACAGTGCTTAGTTTTTCCCTGCTAGCAAAGTGAATTGGTAGCTGTTAACTCTGATAATTTCTGAAAACTCTTCCTCTTACTGCTTCACTCTGTCTCCACTGTTGACATGGTACTTTTTTTCAAGGATTTCTCACATTTTCTCAGGTAGCAGCCTTTGTATTTTTGATGACAATCAACTTAATATCTCAGATATTTCTCCTTTTATTGGGTGCTGTCTAGATTTTTCAGGTATTCAGTCATGTTTGAATTGATAAATACCATGTGCTAACAGGGTGAAATGAACTGAGAGCTCATCTAAAATAATTACATGAAAAGAGTCTGCATATGTTCTACTATGCAGTAGGCTCATATTTGTATAGATCCCCTAAAATGGCTCAGAATTTTTACATCAGCATCTATTAGATGTCCAAAAAAAGTCTATGTTGCCTCAGTTGGAAACTCCCTTTGAATAGCAATTCCAGAAATGCTGATTTCCCAGTCTCTCGTTGATTGTCTTGATTGTATATATTTTAAACTTTTAAACCTTTTTTTTTTTTTCTTAATGTGAATTAACTTTTTATGGAACACAGAAGTGGACCACTTCTTTTGCTCTTTATTCATATAAAAGTAAGTCATCTTGAATACTGTCTGGTTTCTTGCTCTTTAAAATACCTCATGGACTGTAGGATTTAACATCCTGCTGTGACCTAGCTGACCTACTGGTGGAATAAAGTCTATTAGAATGTCTTTCATCTTATAAAAATTGTGTACTTTAATCTTTAGACTTTGATGATTTGTTTGTATATGGAATATTTTCTCTGCTTGTAACATCCTAATTAATTTGAAGAAATTGGTTGCTTTATTGGACTCCTGGTAACACGCTGTCACAAATTTGGATCAGAACCAAGAAAACCAGATTTTCCTGAAGTGTGGACAACATTCTGTGTTTCAGGAGTGCTCCTGGAAAGGTAAGGCTATCTTTTCTACTTCTATGGACCTCCAGTTAATAATTTAAGAAACTTAAAAGTTGGAAGATTCTAGTGAAGTTCACAGTAGCATTGTTTGGATAACCTAAGGACCAACACAAGTCTTGGATTAAAGCATAATCCAAGACTCCATATATTTAAAGGAATAGTTAGGATAGTCTGCTCTGAGCTTCTGCATAACATATCCTCATCCAGGTACCAGCTTCAATAAACCCTGATCTCACAGAGTCAATCTGAGCAATAAAAATATGACCTCACGTGTCTTGTTGTTTGAATATTGCTTTTGCTACCTTTGGAACATGGTCCTCATTGCATAAGTATAGTTTTGCAATTTGGAGACATAGGTGCAGTTTTAGAGCAAACCTTCTTACTGCATGTGATTGATTTCCCACAGTGGCTGTCATGCATCAGACCTCAGATCCTTTTGAGGAAATAAAATTCGAAGATTCATTCCAAAACCTGGTGTGATTCAGTTCTGAACCTACCCAGGGAAGAACACTGCCACAGAATGCTCTGTTGTGCATCCAGTGAGTGTGTGCCAACAGGAAGCTTTCAAACCATGGAGATACCCTGTGATACGCCAAAGTGTTTGCTATCCTGCAGGGGTGTTGTATTCACCTTCCTAACAGCCTTTTGTTTTATTTTTTTTTATTGTTGAAAGCTTCCTCAAGGTTCCACACAGGTACCATGCTCTGAGTTGCTGGGAATGTGTTCTCACGTAAGACCAGAAACCAGGCAGCACAGTCCTGGAGTCACCTGACCTGGGTCCTCTCTGAGCTTAGTAAGTGTCCTGCTTGAGTGATGGGACACTGCAAAATACAGCATCACTGTATGGCCCACTGTGATTCCCTTGTGGGCTGTGCTTATGTAAGCACCTCCACTGCTAGATATGATGCCTGTATGTGAGCTTCTCATCAGAGGCTCCTTTTGTACTCAGCAGAGAAACCAGGATCTTTTCAGGCAATCTTAGCAAATCAGATGAATTACCTGTGAGTATTGTTTCTTAGCATGAACCTTAAAAAAGAGCCTGGCCCAAATGGCTAAGATACGTAAGTTTGGTCATAGGATTCTGGTCCTGATAGGTCCTCACAAGTGTAGGTGCTGAACTGGGAATCAGTCACTACCATCTACTCATTGTTAATAATCAGCTGGAGGGATCTGGCTCCCTTGGTTTTGGGGGCTCAGTTGAGCAGTCTCACACCCAGACAGCCTGAACTTCCCCAGAATACAAAATTCTTGGGCCTCAAACCCATTTTTGTGTTAGTCAAAGCCTTGAATTTTGCAATCCTTCTTGAAGCCCAGCCAGAGGCCTGTGCCTGTGTGTCACAGTGTGGGTGCTTGGGTAAACATCTCTGACTGCCCTTGCTGGGACCAGCTCCACACAAGACACAGCAGCAGGAATCTGTTGTCATGAGTTATCATGTAGTGCCTCCCTCGCTGGAAAAGTGTTTTATCATTTCCCAGAGCATGTAGGAGACATGACCCCAGGATGTAGGAGACATGACCAATTTCCTCCTGAGTTTCAGAAGCAGCCAGGTCCCCTCTTCTCTGGGGGCTGCCCACTCCTCGAGGTTAAAGCCAGTTCTCAGCATCAATGTTCATGGCTCTCATAATATCAGGGCCATCTGCCAAAATCCCCACTGGTCCTGTGTTGGAAAAACAGCAAGGATATGATTCTGCAGGTGAGGCAACAAGAGGTTCCGAGGGAGGGAGGGAGGGAGGGAGGGAGAGCACCTG
>VXBU01012400.1:539963-563529 GCA_013400315.1 Bombycilla garrulus | reverse complement strand
AAGAGACTTTCTGGTTTTGGGCAGGTAAGTCTTGAAGCCTTTTGGGGTGGCACAGACTGAACAGGAAGGAGTGACAGCACCTCCCCTCTTTTTTCTCTCCTGTGGATGGAATTGCTGCATCATTGCTTCATCCATCCAGTTACTGTCCCTGCTGGCTTGTAAGAGCCTGTGCCAGTTTGTGCTTCTGCTAGTGCCAGCCTCAGGCACTAGCTTATTATCTTTTCCTTGGCTGGATATGCTACTCATCTGTTCTACCCAGGATTTTAATTTAGTTTATCCCAAAAAGGATAAAGCCTGTACACATAAAAGAAAACTGTTCTCAGCATAGTTCAAATGCCTGGAAGAGCTTGAACCTACATACCTGCCTAATAATGTGCCTTGGTTGAGTCTCTAGATTTGAGAAATTGAAAAGGCATCCAAAATTTTGAACAGTCAAAACATTGACTTCTAAGGCTTGTGGCTGGCTAATGTACTTCCCCTGTGTTTAGTCTTGGGAGCATAATGTGCCGTTTTACAAAGTTTAGATAGTGCTTATGTATAGTTGAGTTTGAAGCAGGTTAACAATTTAAAGATTTTTCTGTGTATGTTATTTTACTGTCAGACTTTTGTTTACAAACTTACAGGGATATCACTCTTGAGAGAATCTCCTTTCCATTTTACATGAGCTTTTTGAAAGAAAGGTTTTGACCAACAAAGATTTCTCTCCAGCTCACTGAAGATACAGAGCTCTCCTGGCTACACAAAGTTAGATAGCAGCGTAATAATTGTGAGCAGGAGAGAATCAGACCTCCTGAGTGGCATGGACTAGGAGATTAGCTACTCACATCACTAAGTGAATTAGGGATGAGACTATATGTGTAATGATCTGGTCCTGACTCAGGGTAATGCAGTTCTGACTTCGCTGGGGAACAAAGACATGATTGCTTGTTAATTTGAGAAGTGTGTACAAGAACACCTGGGATTGTTTCATTTGAGACTTTTGACAGAAAGCTTACTAGGGGGGGTCAGAGGAATCCCACAAAGGTCATGCATGTGTGCTTTTTATATTGTTGCAGTGCTCCAAATGAAAAAGTTCAACCAAGATCATGGCTTAAAATATGACTGTATAAAGTAAAAATCTAGGTACAAATTAAACCATGCCAGTGGCAGTTCACTGAAACTGATTTTTCCAAGATGTTTTGTTCAACATCTGTTGGTCATCTCATTGTGTGAGAATATGTGAGTGTGAAAAAGATAAAAGACCATTGCCCAATCTGTTTGTTTTGTTCTTTAACAGTAAGA
The DNA here is from genome assembly GCA_013400315.1 of Bombycilla garrulus. Lineage (NCBI taxonomy): Eukaryota > Metazoa > Chordata > Aves > Passeriformes > Bombycillidae > Bombycilla > Bombycilla garrulus. Next base: position 562,248 of record VXBU01012400.1, on the reverse strand, counting down.
AGCCTTAATTTACAAGGCTGCTAATTTATGTCATTTTTGTTTCTACTGTACAGGCTTAAAAATTCTGGTAGTATTTGCTGTAGTGTTCAGGAACATGAACTTGATAAAATAATGAGTTTCTGCTGCTATCTGAACTAATACCCTCTGCTTTGCTGACTTTTTGCACATGGGTTAACATTTTGACTGTGAAGTTAGAGGAGAAGCAAACTTGATGGCAGATGTAACTGTCTTCATGAAATAGAAATATTTATTTAGAAATGTTTTGACAAGCTTTTGGGTCTTCTGAAGGAGAGCTTGTGTACTTGAAATTTAGTTTGTTTTTCAAAGCACTATATATTGATCTAATAAAAACACTATTTCACCCCAAAAATCCATATCCCTCCACAGAGCCTTCCTATACTCCAGCAGATCAACACTCCCACCTGCACAACTTGGTGTCATCTACAAACTCATTGAAGGTGCACTTGATTTCCCCATCTACATCACTGATAAGGGTATTAAATAGGACTGGCCCTAATAATGAGCCTTGAGGGACCCCACTGATTTTTCTCCAGTCACCACCACTCCCTGGGCCCAGCCACCAGCCAGTTCTTAACCCAGCGAGGAGGCCTCCCATCCAAACACGGGCTGCCAGCTTCTCCAGAAAGATCAAAGATGTATCAAAGGGTTTGCTGAGGTCCAGGCAGACACATCCACAGCCTTTCCCTCACCCACCAGGCAGGTCACCTTGTCATAGAAGGAGGTTGGGTTGGTCAAACAGGACTTGCCTTTCCTAAATGCTGGCTGGGCCTGATCCCCTGGTTGACCTGTAAGTGCCACATGATGGCACTCAAGATCAGCAGCTCCATGACCTTTCCTAGCACTGAGGACAGGCTAACAGGACTGTAGTTCCCCAGATCCCATCTGTCCCCATAGACCTGTGAGCATCCAAGTGCCACAGCAGGTCACTAGCTACTTCCTCTGGATTGCAGGGTGTCTATTCTGCTCCCCATCCTTGTCTACCAGCTCACAGGGCCAGCTGCCCAGAGGATAACCTGTCTTTCTGTTGAAGACTGAGGCAAAGAAGGCATTTTCCAGCCTTTCCATCTCAGCCTTTTTCTCACCCTTGCTTACAATGTTCACCTGCACATCTAACAAAAGATGCAGATTTTCCTTAGTCCTCCTTTTGTTGTTAATATATTTATAAAACCACTTTTTTATTATCTTTCACAGCAGTGGCCAGACTGAGCTCTAGGTGAGCTTTTGCCTTTCTAATTCTCTCTCTACATGACCTAATGACATTCTTGTACTCTTCCTGAATTGCCTGCCCCTTCTCCCAAGTACTGTAAACTCTCTTTTTCCCCCTGAGTTCAAGGGAAAGCTTCCTGTTTAGCCAGACTGGTTTTCCTCACTGGCTTATTTTTTGGCACAAAGGGATGAGCTGCTCCTGGGCTATCAAGATTCCTTATGTCCAGCCTCCATGGACCCGTAAGGGCTATTTTTTAAGGGACTCCTTGAACCAGTCAGTGTGTTGAACAGGCCAAAGTCTGCCCTCCGGAAGTCCAAGGCAGAGGCTTTATTCCCAGTTCCTTACTTCCAACTTCAGGTGCCCAAAGGCAACATTTGGCCTTCTCCTTTCAGCTGAAAATGGTAGGAAAAAATTATGCTACAGTGGCATTGAGAACTTAATTGCTTTAAAGCTAAATTACCTCAAATAACCTTCTACTGACAACTTACAATTAAAGATCTGTATATTACGGTGAATCTGTAACACAAGACTGAGGTGCTACCACAGGATAACCATTCTAGTTGCCTGAATAAATAATTACTTAATAATGCATTTGTTTATTAAGAATTGAATTCCAGAACATAATCTAGAATTTCTCCTCCCCTTCTGAGATGAAATACCACTATTTGCTACCTAGTTTTAATTTCTTCTACTAAACAAAAAAAATCTTATTGCAAGTGAGCTTTTTAAAAAATGATGTGTACTGGTCATAGTCTTTGTAGGGCTATTTCTGATTAGGGGAAACCTGAAATATTTTTGTTTTCACACACTTTGGTTGTCCTTACTACTAACTGGGGATTTTGCTATTTATTCGTAGGAGAATCCAGTCTGAAAATAAAATATATGATTCTGCTCTTTCATATGGTTTTTTTCTTTAGTCATCTAGAAATGGGCAATACAATGACACATTCTTCTGAATTTCCATTTGATTTCAGTCACTGCCTCTAAGCAACATTTTTTGGCTTCAGTTTATTTCCCACAGCCAAGTAGTCTAGAGTCTCATTTTGGCTTAATTGAAATAAAAATGCCATGGAAACTGTGAAAAGACATTCCCTAGTTGTAAAATCCTAGCCTTGTTGAATTCAAACACTGGCTAAACCTACTCCACAGTTGCCTTGGTCTGCTTCTGGTGTAACCGTCATTAAACACGGTGTGTGTACTGAGTGTCTTTCCCGTGCTACCAATGGTGATTCTGCAGCTGAGGTGTTATTTTTATTTGTCTCCGGTGTTCTAGAAAGCTGTGGAAGACATGTACTTTGGAGCACATTGAATGCCCTTTTAAGCATTCTCATTGCCATCAGAGATGAGGGGTGAGCCCCAGAGCAGTTGCCTGTGACTTCAGGCCAGAAGTGCTCCTGCCAAGGCTTGCTTTGGCACCACTGTAGCCAATGCACTTGCCCAACCCTCTGGTGTCTTTTGGCAGTAATAACTGCCTTTTACCTAGGTATTTCTAGCCTATTTCCACAAAGTTTGGAGGAATTCAACATTTCTGACACCCTGTTTCTTTGTTGCACTTGTCTGAAAATTTCCTGAGAGTTGTGAGAACTGATAAACTGAGGAAGGATAGGGGAAAATGATGCATCACAGAAATAATTTTTTTAATGAAAATAGGACGAAAATTATTATAATAATTGTATTTTTTAAATGTCCCAAATCACTTACTACAATCACAGCCTTATGGCATGTCAGTGTGACAGAGCTCTTATCATAAAGACCCTATAATCTGTTTTAAAAAGATAGACAGTAGAGATGAGCAACTCTGAAGTGTTTAATATATCACTTTGGAAACAATTATGTTCTTGGAGTCCAGAAGCAGCCTACTGTCATGTATGCTCATAGTCATTTCCACTTAGTGCAGATTTGAAAATCCAAATACTGAATTTGGTTATGTGTAACATGTTTGGGGGAAAAGAATATTAAAAAAAATTTGCAAATGCTAGTCTGCCCTATGTAAAACTATATCCCAAAGGCCAAATTACACTGTAATGTTACTTAACAATGCAATGAGCTGTAAAATAGGCAATTTTTATGCAGCTGAGCCCTCAAGCTTTTTCTTCCTTCTAAGGCACTGCTTCCTTACTATGGAAACAAAGAAGTGAGTAATATACATTGCCTTTTTTAATGTTCATTATGGTGCTATCATTTTTGAACAGGGAGGACAATGAGATAATCTAAATGATATAGATCACTTGTTTTCTTCCCTAATAGGAAAGATAATGAATGGCTTTGTTTTGATGGCTTTATTGCCTGCAAGATAATGAAATATCCCAGCATGGATTTCATTAGACTTTCTCTAGTCTCACTATGATACACACATTAAGTGGCCAGATCTCCTCTTCAATATAAATGGAACCAGCTATTAAAAAAGATTTTAGCACACTGTGAAAATCTGAGTGCCACCAAAATTGGTGTCTCTTTAGATCAAGGCTGGCTTTGGCCATGAGAGACACAGAAGCACTAATGCAATTTGTCAAAGTGAAATGGCTCATGATGACAAAGGTATGAGGCTATGAGAGCTTTGGCATTTAAACTTGGTCATTATTTAGAGAGCTCAGGGTTAAAGAGCATGTGCTGCCTAAATATCCAAATCCTTGCTCTGATTTCATTTGGTGGCTTCCAGGCGTGGGGCACAGAGTGCACAGCTCTGTCCTGTCACCAGCACACCAGTCCTATGGAGAGAGTCAAGCATTTGTGCATCAAGACAGCTGCAAGGAAGGAATCCTTATGGCATTAATTGGGGAACATTTTAGCCACCTGGGGTTGGAAAAGATAAGGTTATAGTGTCATTCAAACAGCCATATTGTCTGTATTCTCATCCCAAGGATGAAAGGAACAGACTAGGACTAGAGGGAACAGAGACATATGAGCCCTATGAGGCCTTTTTCTGCTAAAGCTTCATGTTCTTATAATGAACAGCTGCATTTTTTATTTCTACAAGGATGACAAGAAATGCGTGTTGGAATAACACCAGGAACACACATTGTAGGAAAACAAAAATATTCCCTATTTGATTCTTACATGAATAGGAGATGTTTGGAACTGGAGTACGGTAAGCCAGAGGGTAACTTTAAAAAGCTGTCAATTTTTCATATTTTTATCTTCTTTTTTTTTTGATAACTGTTCGTTGGGAAAAAGCCCAACACAGTTGTAAGGTTTCATATATGCCTTTTGGATGGAAGGGATCAGGAACCACAGGAGGCCACACAGAGACCAGCAGCAGTAACTAAAATAAAAAGAGATGAAAGCTGAGGAGAATTTGAAGGCAGTAAGTTAATGGGCTACGCCACAGCCGATGTTTTACCACTTCTTTCTTTTCTTCTGTGATCTCTGCAACAGATAATTACTAGCTCCCATCAGTGATTATTTTCTTGTATCAAAGTGTTATAAGAATGCTCCAAATAGAAAAAATTGGCAGCAAATCTAAAATGAACTAGCATAGGGAAAAAAGTTATTCACACTGCTTGCTGTAGTTTCCTTAAGGTGACCCTTAGACTTAGACTCCCTAAAGCCAGAGGTGCCTGCCAAGGGAACAGAATCACAAATGTGATGCCTGCCTGGGCTTTTATCTCCTGAGTTTCCTTCTTTGCCAATGTCATGGGTTTGGCACTAGCCAAGTGCCAGTGCACCCATGAGAATATATTTTCCTCAATTTCTGCTGTGAGATAGGAGCACAGCCAACCCAGACTTAAGGTATAGAGAAAAATTTATTAACTAACACTAAAAAGGAAGGAAAAAACAAGAACCAGAATGAAACCTTCAAGGCATTCCTCCTCCCCCCACCAACAGTTTACTGTCCCACTGACCACTTGAAGAGACAAAACCTAGGATTTTTCAGTCAGTAACCACCCCTTGAACAACCATTCTCCAATTCATCAGGAAGAGCAGAGTCTCTCTTGCATGCCACAGATCCTCCACAAGATACCAGTTCTCTTGTGGCCACACTTCACAAATGGCCCACCCTGGGGAGATTTGCCATTGCGAAGCATCCCCCATGAGACAGCTCTCTCACAGCTGCTCATGGCCTGCATCAGCTTATTAGGGTACAGTTTAAGGATGCCTTTTCCTAGTCCAAAACAAAAGTTCTCTTCATCTGTTCCATCTTCATCTCAGGAAACAGATGTCATCTTCTCATCCCTGGGCCGGGAACATCATTAAATCAGTGCTGTATCAGCACTCCCCACAATGACTGGAGCATCCCCCTAAAAGCATTCTACATGTTATAAAAGCATTTAGTCCATTTTCCATGGCTTTACAAGAGAAGTCCATGCCAACCAGGCAACTCCTTCCGTCTTCCTTCCAACCTTGGATTCTTCCCATCTTTCCCTGACATCCAGTCTCAGGCCTTGTCTTTTACATCGTCTTCAGGCTGCTCCCTCTCATTTGAGCAGGATTCATGCTTTAAAAAGTCCATCTGGGCAAGAAAAGGTTAAAATCTCATTCTCTGGGACCTCTGCCAGTGGCTGCAGCAGCTGTTATGATGAGATTTCCTTGGCAGCCTTGGCAGCAGTGCTGGAGGATCAGGGGTGCTAAGATCTCTCCCTGGCCCTCAGCTCCACGCCGGGGCCGATCCCCCCCATCCTCCCCACTGCTGCCAGGACAGGCTCTTTCAGAAGAGCCCCCAGCCTGGCCCAGCCCCTGTAGGCCTCTGTAGGACATGGGAAGGGAACTGGGCTGTGGCAGCAGCACCCCTACCTGTTCAATGCCGGAAGGAAAGAGAGCAATTCCCAGGGAATCTTGTCCCAAAATGTGTATTCTACAGAGGTGTGTTCCACATTTGATTGGCTCAACTCCCTGTCTGTTCTTAAAACTGCCCCGGTGTAAATTGGTTTACACCAGGCCCAGGGGAAATTCTCAAGCAAACATCACTTCCATGGGTGCTGATTTCCTGCTCACCAAATGCCAATCAATCTCAAACCAGCACAGCTGTGAAACAACTTATGTGAAGGGCTCTCAGCCAGACTTGACCACTGCACTACTGACACCATTAAATGCTGCAATTTGAGATGAAGAGAGGAAAGTGGGTTTCTGTTCTCCCCTCCCTCTCCTTATACTTGTCTGAAATGGGGTTAGTCCTTTGCTATGTCTGAAACCACAGAAGTAGTTTTCTAAAGGTGGCTGTGGATCAGTGACTTTTCTCCAAGATGTGAGTGAGCTGAAACCAGCCCTGAAAAAAATCATTATTTGATAGCTAGCATAGATTGAAACAAGATTTCAGGTTTTCAACTTATTTCATGAAGAATGAATTGAGATGCTAAGAATGGAGTGTGTCTCTGGTTGTTTCATGGCTCCTTTCCCACCAGTGCAGATAGGGAAGCTGAAGGGAGATGGTGTAGTACTGGCAGTGCCTGTCTTCATGACGGCTACAGACAAGTAGCAGACACATCAGGGGCTCTGTCTGATGAAGCAAAATAGCAGGAATGCCAGCTTGGACTGCTGGCTGAGCTTCTCATCAGTCACAGCTCTGCACTCTGATTCAGTATTGTACAATGACACCTGCTTTTTAAGAACACTAAAACTGAATTATTTTGAGATGAAACTCAGAGAGAGTTGCCTATCTGTATGCTGCACTCTAATGCTTTCTCTGTGTCTGGCCTTTTTGTCCATGCAAATTTATGCCACTTTTTCTTTTTTTTTTTACAAAGCATGACAACTCAATATTTGAATTGCTTTTGCTGGTTTTTTTTTTCATACATTTTCAGAATTCAGATTCACAGGAGAGGAGACAAAGGAAATAAGCTGGCCTTCTCCCATAACAGGCAGATATTACAGTGAACCCTAATATGAATAAAGACTGGAGATAACTTTGTTAATCTCTCAGTGTTTGTATGCCACCCAGCATTTCCAGCCCAAATGTTTGACAGCTACTGAAATACAGCACCACCTGTTGTGTTTTCCTCATTTCCCTCTCCTTTTTTTAAATTTTTTCTTTAATTTTTTCTTTTTTATTACTAGGACTAAATTTTGGCAGCAAACAGATGCTCTGGGACACAAACTTGTGCTAAAATTTTGCACAACATAAGTTGAGGCTGAAGACAAATCACTCATGCTGGAATACCTCTTATGATTTCAGAGGTGATTGCCCGCTCAGGTGGAGCAAATATGAGGTTTTTTTTGTCCACCTCATGGTAAAGTAAGCCAGAGCAGGGTAAATTGTCTTCTAGTGAATATTAAATCAAAATAACAGCTGGTACGTGACTGATTAAGAACTCCTATCAGTTCTGAGATGGAGGAGTGATGGAGACATGTTCCTCTCCAGCAGGGAAGTGATAAAAAATGGTTCAACAGTCATTTCTGTAGACATGTATGAGCATGGTTATATTTCTGTCTGAAGGCCTCACCGAAAGAAATGAGTAGAAAGATTTTAAAGACAGTCCTTAAAAGGCTGAATTTCTGAAATAAGAAGTGGAAAAAAAAAAAAACCAAGCCAAAACCCACAGCAAATCAGATAATAAAATGTTCAATTTTATTTCTTCCCCAGTGGCCTGAAAAGATTATTAGAAAGATCATCAAGGTCTGCTCTGACAGCTATTCCTAAGCTCACTGGGACTTAAATGGGTTAGGAGAGAATTCCCTTAGGCATAATGGTGACAGGGTTATTGATGGCTTTGTTGCCTGGTTGGATAAAGCTTAGTTGCCTCTTCCTTTGTGGGCCAGGAATAGTCAGCACACATGGTAGAAGAGAAGAGGATTAATAAAATTGATGTGTTTATTTTGCCTTACTGACATTTTAATATGTATTGATTAGAATTCTGCTTTTATAAGAAATATTCATCTTTTTTCTGTCACTCACAGACGTATTTTCCCCTGCCTTATCCTCCGTAATGAGCCATATCCTCTGCTTCCTTCCCATCCCCATTCTTCCCGTCCCCATTCTTCCCCTTGTCCTGGAGTTCCTCATTGCACTGAGGAACCTCTTGGACTGCATTGAAGTTTATGTCTGGCTTTCACAGAGGGAATTTTGTCCACATGGAAACCACCTTGTAAAGGACACTGATATGTGTGAGAGCCTCCACAGAATATGGACTAGAGCCACCATCTGGGCGCTTGTCTCAAGATAAAATCATAGAACAGTCTGAGTTAAGAGGGACCTTTAAAGGTCATCCAAACCAAACCCCTCTGCAGTGAGCAATGACATCTTCAACCAAACCAGGTTGCTCAGAGCCCTGTTCAGCCTGACCTTGAATTTTTCCAGGGATAGGGCATCCACCATCTCCCTGGCCAACCTGTACCAGTGCCTCACCACCTTCACACTCAAAAATTTCTTCCTCATATGTAATCAAAATCTACCATCATTCAGTTTAAAGCCATTACTCCTTGTCCTGTCACCACACATCCTTGTAAAAAGTTTCTCCCCAGCTCTCTTGTAGCCCCCTTTAGGTACCCTCCCCTTTAGGAAGATACTATAATGTCACCCCAGAGCTTTCTTTCCAAGCTGAACAACTCCAACTCTCTCAACCTGTCTTTATGGGAGTGGTGCTCCTGCCCTCTGATAGTTTTCATGCCTCCTCTGGACTCTGGCAAGCTTATGTCCTTCCTCTGCAGGGACCCAGAGCTGGATGCAGTATTGCATATGGGATCTCATGAGTGCAGAGGAGAGGGCCAGGAGCCCCTCCCTCGTCCTGCTGGCCACACTGTTTTTGATGCAGCCTGGACTGCATGTGGCTTTCTGGGCTGCAAGTGCACTTTGCCAGCTCATGTCCAGATTTTCTTTGGATACTGCTGATTGCCCTGACCCAGGTGTAGCACTTTTTATTTGGCCTTGTTTAACCTCATGAGGTTCCCATGGGCCCAGTTCTTGAGCTTCTGGTCCTTTGGCTCCTCTGCCCCAGCCTCCTCTTCTTTGTGTCCCAGGCCTAGGTCCGAATGTGTTGCACCTGGCCAGTCTTTTTAGTTCTTGTTATTTTGATTTGCATCCCTTATTCATAAAGCGCTGGTCCCTCCCTTGGGTTGCTTGAGTTCCGTCTAAAGTACAACTAAGTACAAATTCTTTGTTTATCCCAGGTAGGTTCCAAATGACTCATGACAGCTGTTTGGGGGAGTTTCCCAGTGTTCCTGCATGTTGAGAGGTTTTCTGGATTGCGTCAGTGAGGGAAATGGGTGCACTGTCCTCAGGGAGGGCTGCACCTCTGGGCATTTCAGCTGTCAAACTCTTCAGAGCATCTGTGGAGTGTCTGAGGACTGTGAAGCTTAGCTGAGTTTAACTAGACCATATGGGAAGCACAGTTCCAGTTCCTGATGCTAGCTTCCACTTTCTACTGCATTGTAAGTACCCCCTCTGAGGCAAAGGGTAAGAAGGGAGTAATAATTGTCCTGGAAAGTTACATGGCTAAGCAGTATCCTGTTCGCTACTTAGATTCTTGGAAATGGTTACACTCTTTTTGCTAAAATTTTCTGGAAAAATTAGTCAAAATTAGATACCACATATGGACAATTTCAGTTCAGACATCTGAAGCTGTGCAAGGAATATTTAGCTCAAAAGCAAGTCATCTAAGAAGAAATGTCCAGCCACTTTCCTAACAGGCAGCAGTACTAAATTTGTTATGACTAATCTTTGGTATTGATTTTGTTGGCTGGTTGTAGAAAGACAGTTTGTCTGACTCCAGTAATTAAATTTAGTTAATTAGAATAAGTGGCTATGCCATTTGTCAGGATCACTGCTTATTTGCCTGTTTTCTTGTTTCGTGCACAGGTTCTCTTATGCTGCCCCAAAGACCAACAGACCATGGAATAAAGTTCCCACAAACTGATACCGTCTTTTTATATCTGAAGATGTTTCTTTTCAGTAGCTAAGCCAAGCGTTTAAGTAACCATATTGCATGATTTTCAAGACTTCCAATAGGAAATGCTTGCAAAACTATATTTATTGTCTAGCAGACATGTATTGTCTCTACCCAACTGGGGTATTTTAGCTATGTTCTACTAGTGCTGAGTGTCACACAGTACTAGACCCTCATTTCAAGAAGACAACCTCTCTTCAGTGAGTGTTTGCAGTTACGTAGTGAGCCCAAGACTACAGAGATAAACTTCACGACTGAGATGGAGGGGCCTAGGTTTTGTAAGCTTGTCACAATACATCTTAAGTCATTCTCTGCCTGGGCATGCATCTGTTGTGATGCTGGGTTTAAGAGCTGTCTGTTAAAGGGCTTTTAAAGTGGTGACAGCATAGATTGTATGCTCTTCCTGATTGTCCTGTTTTTCAGTTCTGAGGGCAGTGAGCTAGATTTTTTTCTGAGTATTGTCAATAAGGCTGCACTAAACGGCTCTTAGTATAGGGACAGAGATGGAAGAAAGTCTTTCTCTCTGTTTCTCTACAGGAAGGAGATTAAATCAAGGCATTATTTTGATGTATCTAGAAAATGGGAAACCTTCTGTGTTGCTCACAAAGGGTGATGCTGATTAGGAGAGAACTGGAACATTGAGTGCTCAGCTGGAACAGGAACGAGTGAGAGGTGACAAGCCTGTGATGCGTCTCCACAGTGAACACTACAATTCAAGGTCATACAATGAGTTCTCCTGCCCCAGCTCTTCACTCCAGCATAATCTTTGACCTGATCTCCTCCACATCCTCTTCCAGGGTTTCAGAAACCCTCCTCTGTGTCCTACAGGAACCCTGCTCCATAATAAGCAGTGCTGGGAACCAGGACAGCTGCCTTTAGGGGCAGGTGAATGCACAGCTTGTGTTCTGGCCTTCTACTCTGCTGCTGAGCACTAGGAGTTGCTTGTGGAGTCAGGAATCCAGAGGCTCTGGGGCCAGGTTGTGCAAAAGGCAGCTGGGCTGGGCTGTATGCCATGATGCAAGGCAAGGCAAGGTGTAGTGCCTCTGTTCTGAGCACTGCATTTCATTTGCATGTACATGCCTGGACAGCTCTGGGACTGTTGGCATTACATTTGTGTAATGCCACAATACAGTCACAATGGCAGAGTGCCTGTAGCAGGCTGAACCCGTTTCTGCTCCTTTTCTGTGTGAGTCCTTCAAAACCTAAGGTGTGTTGGGAAGTGCACTAAGTGTTCTCACAAAAACCCAGGTAAAACATGCTCAAGTAATGCTAACCCTTTGCTGAGTTGCATGTTCATAATGAAAATACAGCACATGAGATCATTCTGGTCTCAACCTTACTAGTGGGTCTAGTAAGTCAGATCTCTGGCTTTCCTTAATGAAGATTTTTTTTAAAAAGTTGCTTCATGCCAAAAGCATCACAGCTTTCTGCATCAATCAATGGGATAATTAGTGACTGGCCATGACAAACAAAGCAAAGACTAGAACTAGAAGCACAGTCCGAGGAAAGGGATGCTTTATGGGGCACCCGTGGAAACTGAGCTTAGTTTCTTACAACCTGTGGTGTGCTAAGATCTGTAGCAATCAGCATCCAGAGACCTACTTGGATGTTTTTGAGATGAAATCAAGCTTCACATACTGCTGGCTTCTCGTGGGCCCTGCAGATGCCCAGGGAAGCTCAGAGGCATGATTGGTAGTTGCTATGGTGTGGTTGTAGCAATATGGCAAGAGAAGCACCTTCCCAGGCAGAATAAACCTCTCCACTGGCTTGCAAGGCTAACTGCTGCATATGCTACCATAATTCTTCTTCCTCAAAGGACAGTCCAACAGAAAAGCTTGTCAGGCTCCTGACACACTGTGCCGAGTTGGATAGATCCCCAACCTGAAAAATCAGAGCTGTCTAGAAGAATGAAAGTTAGTTTGCACAGAGTTGTCATCCCTTGGTGCCTTTGGAGCTTGGGTTTGGTTTGCCCTCTGCAATGGATCTGAGTAGGGGTGGGTTGGTGAAAGTGGCAGGATCCACCAGCAGTCCCAGAGGAACCAAGGTAGTGAGTCATGTCCAGAATCCATCTGGCAGCAGCAGGGAAACTGCTGCAATGTGAGTCTGAGGTTCATACGAGGTGCAAGGGAAGGTAGGACTGGGATGTGACAGTGACCAGGATGCTGAGTGGCAAGGGATGGCTCAGGGGACAGGGACCTGTGGTGTAAGCCCAGGAGGGAAGCTCCACATGGTTCAGATCTTAACATTTGTCTTACTCTAAAGGAGTTTTGCAGTTTACTCTTTTATAACAAATATTTTATTTTGGTTGGATACTGATAAGGTGAGATATGAATGAATACATACTTCAAAAGTAGGTTTACTTTTCTGCAACTCTTCAGTACTACCATGAAGTCCAGTATGAAATATTAAGACTCTGCTGAAGCGATGTCATTCTGGAAATCATAGCAAAACATCTTGACCACCTAAATAGCTCCCTCAAACCAAGATCACCTTATCCTTTTTTTTTGACATAGAATATTTGGTTTGATAAGGAGTAAGGAAGTAAATGAGCTGAAAACAGTGCTGAACACAGCATCTTGTGTTTTTCCTCATCTAGAAATGACATTCTCAAGACCTTAGTGTATGCACTTATTTCCGTGTACAGGCACATGAAGCAGTTCTGGAATAGTTCAAGTGTGGTGGAGAGGATTGTATGAGCAAATTCTGGTAACCCTGGCAACATCTTGTTTTGAAAACCTCCAGCTTCTTCCTTTGTATGTCTTTTTTCTCTTAAATCTAGCAACTAGGTCAAATCCTCTAGTTCTCTGACATATAAAGCTAAATGCTTCAGGTGATTATAGAGACACTTGTGAGAATGACAGTGAGAAAGGCTTTTTGTGCTAGTTTAAAAAAAATGTACTATTGTACTGTGTGATTCACAATTAATTCTCACACATCTTTGGCTGGTTTTTTCACCCTAGTGTTGATATCTGTGCTTGCTTGTGGGAATGCATTCAAGTAGATTAATATTTGAGTACTTCTCCAAGTTAAAATATTTTAAGAATTGCAATATGAATGAGGAAACTTCCCTTCTCAGAAGTAGCATGAAGAACCATGAAAAAAACAGTGAGGCACAGTTTTCCTGGATTTTCTCTGTATATTGTTCTGCATAGAGAAGCAAGCATTCTTTTGACTGATGAGATAAAAAGGAAATAGAAGATCAACAAAAAAAAAGACAGTTTGAAAACAAGAAGGTTATGACGGTAGAAAAATAACACTCATTTAGACTTTTTAACGTACTTTAAAGCAAATAAGAAGGTTATTCAGCAGAATTGCTGCTCAAAAAAGCATAATCCATCACAGAAAGCCTTACAAATAATTAAACATTACTGTGTTTTCAAGTGAACCCAGTAATTCTTGATGACAAAATATGCCAGTTCCCATAAACAAAGTTTAATTCAAAATGCTGAATGCAGTCAAACTAGTAACTTAGACAATATTCATCTGATAATCCTAAAAGAATAATTGAAGGCCAGGAACTAGATGGAGAATGGTATAAAACCCAACATAGATTTGCCATCTCCTAACAGTAGATTGTGTCAGTCTAACTTAATACTTATCCCTCATATTTCAATTAAATTTTGATAAAAGGGGAGTGAAATAGCTTCAATCTGCCTGGATTTAGGTTAAACATTTCCTCACTGGAAATTATTAGTATGGATGGAGTTTTGTGTGTTAATTTGTATATGATAACTAAGAAAATGTCTGATAAGCAAAATGCTAGGGGCGAGGGAAACTGATCAGTTGTAGAAAAAAGAATAATTGAATTCCCTGGCTACTGGATATAGGACTCAGAAATATCTTAGAGTTTAAAGAAAAAGTAGAAACCTGCTGATGAGTTCTTGGTTGTAATAGCTGGGAGGGAGGAACAGTACAGGAACAAAAGGATGACTTTAAATCTTGACATAATAAAGAAATAATGACATAGAAGTAAAAATTACAAGGTTGCGAAGTAGCTAAAATTCCTGCTGTAAGCTGGAGTTCATCAGCTGGAAACAAAGGAAGAAGGAACAAGACTTTGTTATTCTAAGCAGGTTGAAAAGGTTGAGATGCAACTGTGGGAAGGCCAACACTGTGGGGCCTGTGGCTGGATCACACAGAGTACTTTCAGCAGTCACTGGAAAAGTCTTATTTACACTCTGTGAACCACTGGTAAGGTCCCACCCAAAACACAGCACATGGTTGTGATGATCTGTCCTTTCCAAAGAGGAGTAAGAACAAGGGTAAGGAGAGGAGAATCAGAAGAAAGGAAACCCCATTTTCTGGCAGCTAATCAAAGGACCTCACTGCATTTGACTGACCTGATAAATGCTGATACAAGAACAACTGGAAATAAACAAGGACAAGAATAATTTCCAAGTGGAAATGAGCCCAGTGTTCCTAACCAGCAGATGGTCACTGATATGAGTGAAAAATAAACTTAGATACTTGTCTCTTTATGGAAAAATATGTGTGACATGGCTAACAGAGATAACAGAAAACTAGATCTGATGATCCAAGAAAATCCTTTCTTTCTTAATCTCTTCACATGGTCTTATCCTCAGGAAAAGGAGAAGAATTTGGGCAAAAATCCACCATCTTCTCTTGTCTTCCAAATGGGCATATGAAATGGGAAAAGGGGACACAGTTAGTGTCTATCTGAATATCTCTAATCAGATATCCAGTAGAGTGCCGTATTCTGAAATATTTTCCTATTAGAATCAACCAGAACAGTTTGTTCAAAATACAGTTTCTCAGTACTGAGTAGTAAGTAGTGAGGAAATATTCTTACCTATTTAATCACCATTATCAATACACTTACTAATACTCATCTAAAAACAACTTGTAAAACATTGAAGAGGCTATACAGAGAAGTGTTTTAATGTATAGAAATGTGCAGAGGAATTAAATTACAGAATAGGAACAGGTTGTATAAATGCAGCAATTATTTAGGTAATTCCAACTACGTGTGCTAGATAAAGGGAGAGTCCATAAATATCCACTTACTTGTTGACTCCCTTCTGAGATATCTTATAGTCTATATCAAATACAGGATTTAGAGCAAACAAAGTTGAGAGGGCCAAATAGTAAGAGGGATGATGATGCCAATAGAAACTTTTGCCTACTGCAAGGGGTCTGCTGAAAAAGGAAAAGCACTGCAAGAGACAGATATGAGGTTTGCATATGGCAAAATTATCCCGGAAATCCAGCTTGTTTATGAATTTGCTGCTTGTATTTTAAAAGGTCTCTCGTGAATAGCTGTGTAGTTTGCAAAGTGAGATATTGGTATGGTGAAATTAAACGACATTTCATTTATTGAAATCTACAAGTAGCACAAACATTGCCTGCTGTTGCTGTAGTTTTCAGAGTCTAAACTGAGACTCAGTTTTCAGAGATTCTGTTTTTAGGTATTTTTACCCATGCATTTGGAAACAAACCTAAAAGCTGCCTTATGTGACTGTACATAAAAACTTAAATAATTGTCCTTTTGTATTTATTTTTTCTTTTATAGTGAAAAAAAATTGCAAAATCATGGATGCAATTATTTAATTCCTTTGTATCTATGTAATGTATTCCACTTGACTATAAAGGTATCATTACAGTAAAGGCATTTCTTTTACAAGAAAAAACAAGAGTACTGATGTTACTTCTGGGAATGATGATAAAATTGTTCAGTTGTGGGGGGTCATATGTGCTGGTAATTACTTTTATATTTAGAATTGGAAATGACAACCTGAAATCAGAATATCTCATTAGTAGTAATGCATTTTAATTTCTGACAAGTGAAGTATTCCCAAAGAAATGACAGATGTTAGAACTACCGTGAATTACATATGGCTTAAGATACTTCAAAAAATGGCAAAACATTATAAAAATTCATTAATTGCCTAGAGTAACAGTGTTAATCAGTCTTTGCTACTATTCTGAATTTTTACTAGGTGAAAAATTTTGAAGGCTCTGGCAGACTGCTAAAGAAACTCTGTTTTAGCACATTTTGATCTCTTCTTGGCTGACAGCAGCTATCAACAGACCCTTTTATCCATTGTTTTTAAGTTTAAGAAGTAAAAAACATGTTTTAGATTCAAGAGATTAGCAATCATTTCAGTTCAAATCAAGGCAGATGCAGTGACACAGGTCTGTATCCAAAGAGGCCTTTTGCTTATTGGAAAGTTCATAACCAGCCTTACAAAGAGCTTTCATGTAATTTGGATTGGTCTGAAGCCCATACTCAGGACAAAAGCTAAGGTTGGCTTGATCTAAAATCATAATTTTTTTTGATACAAAGCTGAGCTGGAATGAAATCTAAGCTATTACAGTGAATCATCTTCTGGGCCTTTATCTGTATATGGACATGAAGGAATAATGCATTACCTATTCTAGGCTACTGAAATGGAGTCTGGAGTGGAAAACGGGAACCTGGATCACCAGATTAGGCTGGACAAGAAGAACTTTCTTTGATGGCACCTCCAGTCATGTTTTATGTGAAGGTCTTTGAACCTGTGAGGATGAAACTTCCCTCAGGCTCTCTGTTTTTATTCCAGACATGAAGCAATGAGTAAGCAGTTTTCAGGACAAAACATCCCCAGAGAATTGACTGCCAAAATATCTGCTCAAGAGCAAGGTGATATTTGATGCCCAAGTCAATGGTGTTGGACCATTGTTCTGGAGACACTGGTCACATATCTTGCTGGCAGGGGGGCTGTCCCATCTTGTCCTCTTGCTTCCTCATCCATGCTGCATTTTACCCCATTTTTCCCTCCCTTCAGGGAGTTTGGATTGTTATATCACCAAATAAAGGATTTTGAGTACTTTTTCTCAAGAATTAAGAGACATATGCTGTAGTTTGCCAGGCACTTAACCACCAGTGGTTTTCTGGGAAACAGGTTGTGGATGCCACCTCCAGATTTGAGTGAGAAGTGTCTCTGAGGGCCTCAGCAGTGGTGACTGCTGAATCCTTCTTTCCATCACCAAGATGTGGCACAAGGGTTGTGCCACCCCATGCTAGAACTGTCACATCTCAGATTTTTTTCTTCTGCCTTGTTTCAGAAAGTTTAATGTACTATATTTCCCCAACCCTGATATCAATGGCTTATCCTGAAAGAGACTCAGTAAGGTGAAGCAGATGTAAAGAGCTGGAGTAAACACTCTCCACTCTCTCATGAGGGAAAATACATCTTTATTGCCAGAAAGATACCTAAAAATATGAACTAGAGAGCAAGTCAAATCACTATGAAATGCATTAACAAAACTCTTCAAGAAAATCAAGGAGATGTTGCTATTATGTCTGCATTCAAAACATAGGAGGAATGCACTTGAAACTCTTGAAATTACCCAGAAGCCCCGAGTGTGCCGTGAAAGGCATTTGGTGAAGGCAATGCACAGAGAGAAATCAAGCTCCTCACAACAACAGAGAGGGGAAAGGAGCTCTCAAAAGTGTTTGTGGCAGAATCCTGTTTCAATTTCAAGTGCTGTTTTGTCAATATGTTTGTGTTGCTGTTGTGCTCGGAAGTGCTTGCTCAGAGAAAGATCCCTGCATGCTGGGTGCTGGCCAAAGGCCATCCTTGCCCCCCACTGGACAGTATAATAAGCTGACAAGCCTCCCTGGGTGGACATGGACGGGGTGGCAGACAGCGATTGCAGAAACAGCAGGTGCGCTTTTCCATGTCAAAGTTTCAGCGGCCATGCTGCAAAAGGCAACTTGAAGAGGACAGTGAAGTAAGCATAGAATGGAGAAGCTGAGGAGAGCTTTTGTGAAATAATTATGTGACAAAGCACTTAGAGGTGCTTTAAAAACTCCAGCAAAACAGTGCTGCCTGGCTTCTGTGCAGTGCAGTGACAGTCGATAAAACATTCTGTACTGTTAGGTCAGGTATGGCAGAAAACAGGGAGAAAGCAGACTCCATACAGTTCAGCTCCTGGGATCTGGGGCTCCAAAACTATCAAACAGGTGCTGAGCAGAAACTCTTGGACTTCCCTGCCATGTTACACTACAGAAAAATTTTTCCTACTTAAAATCCAATACAAAATTTAAAGATGACCGTTTTACCACGGCTCCCTTTCAGCCTTTGTCATTCAGATATCTGTTTTCCTAGGCAAACAGTCAGGAAACACATTTGTATTTCAAACAGGATTCAGTCACTAGGTATGATCAGTGACAGAAACACACAGGATGAATAAGCCATTCCCTGTCATTGTTCCCTGAATACTACCAGTATTTGGGAAGCTACTGGCAGTGGTACAGAAGTATTTTTTCCAGTAAGAAAAGACTTTTTCAAATCAGAAGGAAAGCGGCAAATCCAGCAAGCTGACAGATTCTGTGTGTCTGTGTGTGTGTGTGTGCATGTGTGTAGGCAATATGCAATCAGTGCACAAGGGATGGAAAAAGACAATACCTTAACCTCACCGCAACATTCTGAGGGCTGTAGAGAACATGGTATTTAATTATGCTTTGCCTGCACAAATGCTTTATCCCTATATAATCAAATAAACCCTTTAATTTTCTCTTAAGATGTCTAGCCACTCCACCAGCAGTATCATTTATCATCAAATATACTGGTGCAGATGTAGTTGAAACTATTTTTCAAAAGCAGATCACAGTCAATTGTGAAATCATTTTCTAGCCATGTGCCCCTGCTTCTCTTTCTGACCTGGAGACCACCTTCCTTCTCCTCCCTGCTTTTATTTGCTCTCTAAAAGCTAGAACAACTGCTTATTTGGAAAATAGTTTAATGTTTTCTTTTAATGTGGTTTGGCAAGTTAGCAGTGCCAGGTGCTGTCTGCTCTGAAGGCAGATTGACAGCTGTCACTGGGTTAGTCTGTGATCTGCTGGGATCAGTCTAATGCACAATGTCCATCTCTTGTGCAATAAACCAAATACTTTCACCTCTTAGGCATGGACAGGAGCTACCACAGGTGCAGGTGGGCAAGGTAGTTGAAAGGCATTTAATGATCCTGCTTTCTTGCTAGATCTTGTGCTGGCAATTTTTCATCCATTCCCAAGGTGCTGTGACTTGACTGCTGTCCCTTATGCATGCAGCTTTCACATTTACCTTCTGTAAACTTACACTATAAAAAGCCCCTTTCCCTTCCTGTTCACAACAAGCAAGTACAAAAAATACTATGGAAAAAAAGTAAAATTAAAAAAAAAAATCCACTCTCCACTGCTGTAGGCAACATCATCTCACAGTCCTTTTCAGAAACACACCAGACTCCAGCTTAAGGATGACTTATTTTGTTGCTCCCACAACTCTAACAAGAATGTTGTTTTAAAACCTCATTGCTTTGATATCTTGAAGCCATTATCAGACACTGATTACACAGTTACATGCCATCAAGGATTTGATGATCTATATACATCCTGTGGTCAATTCATTCTCAAGTGTAAACTGTGAAAGTCTTATAATTCTATGATTGCCCCCAGCTCAGGCTTCTTCTATCATCTATCATTTGAGCTGTAAGCTTGTTAGAAGAAAGACTATTGTTGTTGGAAGTACTATGTGAACCTCAAGAATTAAATGAATAATGTGTTGCACTTCTAAAGATAGAATATGGACTTTGAAAGGCAAAGCAAAATAAAATTAAGTAGCACAACTGGTGAATTAAAAGGAAGGAAATAAAAAACTAAAGCTTAATAAAAACATGGGTGATCATGTATTTACATTTGAAACACCTCAGCAGAAGAGGAAGAAAATAAGGGGTATCAGATATGGAGACTATCAGCGTAAATAGTCAGAGAAAGACTTCTGAAAAAGAGTAAACATAAAAGTGAGTGTGTTGGGCTTACCTAGGCTGGCTGCCAGGTGCCCACCAACCCTCTCCATCAATACGACAGGGTGACAAAATGTGAAGAAAATTTGATGTGAAAGGGTGTTGTGGCCCTTAATTTGTTTTCTCCTTCATATTATGGTTTGGTCCTCATTCCCCCAGGGTTTCTCCAAGTTGGTACCCTCTGCCCGTCTCTCCTCCCCCTGTTCCAACCCCTTTACCATCAATCAGTTTGACCATGCCCCTCGTTCCAGACCCTTCTGTGTCCATCCCCACATGGGCCAATCCCTGCAGTGTCCTCCCCCTTGGAAATCCTCTAAACTTTGACGCCTCATTGGCCCATGTGACCCCTTTCTCCCCTGCCCCTGTTCTGATTTGCCCCCAGTTAATGAAGTAATCCCCTCACTCTGCCTTCTCACTACCCCTCCAACTCTCCTATTGGTTCTGCAGTTGTACCCTCCCCTTAGTTTGCCCCAGTATTTAACCCTGTGCACAGTTGTGTCCCTCGCCTCTTTGCCTTGGCTTCCTTCAGTATCAGTAGATGTTCCTGGATTGCACCAAGTCAGAAAGGACTGCTCGTTCTCCTTTGTTCTCCTCCTGACAGCGGTATTCTCAATGTGAGTTACAGCTCCCAGGTTGGGTTTTTGGCGTGTCATTTGCCAAGACTCTTCCCCACACTTGGCATGGTGTTCCCTCTGGGCATCTGTGCAGGTGAAACATCTAAGAGCTAGCTGAGCTCCAGAGAGCCACGTCAAAAGGGGACAATAATGAAAGTGTATCTCTTAATTAGTCTGGTTCCTGGTGAAAACAAGCTCAATCTCTTTTGCTACAGAGATATGTCCACCGTCAACCTCCTTACCAATAATTTTCAAACTTGCTGTTTAGTTTTAAATTAATTTGCCAGACTCCTGAAGGTCTCGAAGACACTGCATTTCCACTCATTTTCTTACTCCAACTTGAGCTTGGATTGTAGCATTTGTCAGAAGATCCATGTGAAGAGCCAAGGGATGCTCTGTCTGTCTTCAAGGCATCTTGTGAGTTGTGTTTTGTGGTTGATTTTCAGCTGCACAATGCACAGGATCAAGTGAAGCATCCTTTCCTCTGTCAAAGGTTGTCTCCTAAGGAGATTATCTGGCATTAACCACTATTACTACTAAAAAAAATAAAACCGAACTGGCTAATAGCAGTTTTTATCAAAATTGATATTATTACCTTCTCCCTGCAGTGTTCTGTCATTTTTACTGACTTGGTGAGTTCATGTGGCAACCTTCATACAATTCAACTACCTACAGGAATCCAATGGAAACCGGCTCTGCCACTTCTGGAACTAATTCTTTAATTTTTTTTTGTCGAAGTAATACTTTTTCTGCAGCAGTTAGCAAGCACAGTTTTAGTGTGTACTAGACATCACAACTCTTATTCTCACCACCACTGCTTTATATGATGGGAAATTTATCCATTGCAACCCAGCAGAAATGTCCCCTTCTTACTTTTCTGTGGCACAATTTGCTTATGAAAGGGAAAAACAAACAAACAAACAAACCCCAAACCCAAACCCGACTGGACGATTCATTGCTATAATTTAGGGAGGTTTCAGCAAAATTAATGAGGTGTCATTACCAAGGGAACATGGGCTGATTTCTGCATAATTACTACTATTTGTATAACCATCAGATCCAATGTATTATTTCCACAGGCTTGAAGCAAGAACGAGGCTCCTTTGAGCTGGTGTGCATGCATAATACATTTTGGTGTCCAAGCACACCCCAGTAGGAAATGAATGGGGACCTGTTCAAAGTCACAGTGCAGCTGCCTGTTGGTTTTCTCAAGAGCGAGGCATGAAAATAAACCAGGATGTGAACTAATAGGCTGTTCATTTTACTATAATATCCCATTGTTATTAATTGACAACAGCTGTGTGGCAAGTTGTGTGACACCCACTGCTGGAATAAAATAGCTCCAAGTGAATCGAATGTATAGGATCCTAAAATGAGACAGATACCACACAGAAAGAAAAATCACATCCCTGTATGCTCCTGCAAGGGGAGTGAGTTTCTTGCTCCACTATTTACAGTATTAGTGCCTGTTCTTGCCTAATGCCAGCACAGTTCCTTATGCTGGAAGAGTTCACCAAGCTACTTTCAGTCCTTTATCAGCAGTTCTGGCTAACTGAGGAGGTGCCAGTTGACTGGGGGGTGGCAGATGTCACACCCATCCACAAAGAGGGCCAGAAGGAGGATCCCAGGAAATGAGAGGCCTGTCAGCCTGACAGGGAAGGTCATGCAGCACATCGCCTTCAATGCCATCACACACTGACCAGGGCATCAGGCTGAGCCAGCATGGCTTTAGGAAAGGCAGGTCCTGGTAGACCAACCTGATTCCTTCCTTCCTTCCTTCCTTCCTTCCTTCCTTCCTTCCTTCCTTCCTTCCTTCCTTCCTTCCTTCCTTCCTTCCTTCC
>VXBU01012400.1:476966-539824 GCA_013400315.1 Bombycilla garrulus | reverse complement strand
ATTTTAACATATTTTCACTATTCAGAATAAATAAAGTGCAAACAACCCCCAGATGTTTTATTCTGCCAGTGGGAATGAGAAAAGTGTAACATCATCCTAAAGATGGGTAATGACAGGAAACTTTCTACCAGCTTTGTCCATTAGGGGCCAGGGTGAAACCAACACTGCTTGGGAAGATCAAACAGATACCACTGAAGCTTAATGAATGTGGATCTGATCCATGACACTGTGACATCACCAGTTCCCTGTGACCTTCATGGATTTTCCTTTGGCTAATACAGTGTAATTGCTTTAAACTACACTGGTCAGGCCAAACTGAGACAAGAGGGGTAAGGCAGAGCTTTCTCATCCTCTTGGTGTCCTCTTTGTCTGACCCAAGGGAAGTGACCAAGTCTTAAGTGGTGCGAAGTGTCTTACTTGACTTGTGCTCACCCCATTTGATTCAACTTGAATCTGTTTCTCCATGAAAGGACTGGCCCTGGCCATGTCACACCCTGTGCATAGAAAAGAAAATGTGTCTTTTTCCCTGTATGACTGCTGACAATAGTGCCAAAGTGCAAACAAATACAAACCCCGATTTCTGAGGGAGAATATCTGTGTTGCCCTGTAGTAGCTGAATTTCAGTCTCCCTAGGAGAGGAACTGGCAGAGAAATTGAAAAGGGGGTTGCTGATGTTAGAAAAATGTTTCTCATGTACTATATAGAGGTCTCTTCAGTGAAATTTGAAATTTGAGTTAAGTGATGGCCTTGATTTCCACAGAAGACACTTTGCAGTACAGTCGGTCATAGTGTGGTGCTAATGACACCAGCTGGGTGGTGGGTCTGATCCCTGCATGGGCCATTCACTTCAGATTCACTTCAGACCCTTGTGGGTCCCTTCTAACTCAGAATATTCTGTGGTTCTGTGAATTTTCACCTCATTTTTTTGTTGTAGTCCATCCTTCTCTGCCATGCTACATAAAAACAAATCCAGTCAGGATTTTCCAGTAGAAATATGCTTTCCTTTATAGTTTTGGCCAGTGGTGTTGGAAAGGTCTCAGGTCAGTCAATTCTCTCTTCCTACTCTGAGATGGGAAGGATGGAGAATTTTTGACTTCAATCATTCCCGGACAAGCCTCTGAACTTCTCTCTCAATGTGAAGCCAAGCATGCTGGCAACTCTGAGCATCCCTGCCCTGACCTGCTGCCTCAAGGTCAGTGTGGACAGGCAATAGCTCAGCAAATGCTCTTGTGACATTTCACTAAAAAACACTCCAGTTAGGCTGGTCCAGCTATTTGACTCACAGGCATCTGTAATACAGAGCTGATCAATTATATATCAAGATATCATCTAAATACTTTCCCTTTGGTTGCTTAAAAATGAATAAATTAATTGGTATGAGGTGGCAGGAGCTGACACTACATGAATGGTATTTTGAAGATGTAGAAAATAACTAGATCTATACATTTATTTAGAACAAATTATGTGTATTAATATACTTACTTTTTATTTGTCAAAATAAATTTAAAAAAAGTATTTGGTAGATAAAATAACTTCTTCATTCCCTCCAATGGATTGTTTGACCTGGGAAACCTGTATGATATGAGTTATTACACTTGAATTCACACCTGTAAAATATCTGTATCTGGTGTTTATGCAATTGACATTTCTGTCCATACTAATTTTTCAGGTTGTCACTCAATAATCTTCATATAAAATTAGAATATTTGAAAATAATTTTTGAACAAATTTTTCTCTTTAGAAGAAAAACAAACTGTAACTATAGAATTCTGGAGCTTATGTTTTAAAACTACAGGGAGCATAAAGGTCAACAGAAACTAGAATAAAGCATACAGAATTTAATGGAGTACAAAATAACTTTCCTTGGGCTCTTTTTAGCTTCTTTCCAGTGAAAGGCTTTGGACTTTTCCAGAGCATGGTTCTTTTATCAAGATGGTACCTGTTATCATGAAGATTTTTTGTATCTGGAAGGGTGTTAGCAAACCCACTGGCTCTCAGATGTCCTTGTTCCTGCACTTCTCCTCTCCCTCCACACCCCAGAGCTGTGCACAGTCCTTCCCCATGGGCTGCTTCTCTTTCTCCCCACAGGTTTGTCATGTATAAAGTAAGGCTCTCTTTCCTATAGTCAAGCCTTTATAAATCAAGTAAGTGATTTTTCTGACCCAGATTCCTCAAATGGGGCTTCCTGGTCATCCTTGCTGGTGCAGCATCGCATTTCAGTGAGGTTGTCCCAAACCCATCTCTCCCCATGTTGCCAGCTCAGGGGCTGCTCTTCCACTGTCTAGAGGTCCTGTCTCTTATGCTCAAGTAACATTCAAAGATTGGGTTTGGGTATCTGTTTTTGTTGCTTGAAATAATTTGAAAACAGAAAAGAGGAGGCACGTACCTGTCTGTCAGCAACAAGCAGACACTCCAGTGACTGATTGCCTGTGGACCTCAGCATGAGAGCAAGCACAGGGTTGTATCTGCCAGCTCATCCAGCCACTGCTTGGGAAAATGAGATGTTTCAGGGGAACAGAGACTGAGGAGTGATAAACGTGAAATTTAGCCCAAAGTGGGAAGCATAGAGGAGAAAGCCTGGAAACCTGTGTCACTTTTAGCTCAAAGCTGCAAGAAGGGCAACTTCCCCTTGCTCCTCTAATGGAGGATTTGTGACTGTGGGGTTTGGGGGAGCAGGTCAAGAACCACCAGCAAGGGTTGTGCTGTGTTGGTGGGGAGAACTATGGGACAGCTGCAGCTTGATGAAGGCACTGTTATTTCTCACACTGAACTCATTTGGGAAAATGCCTCAGTCACTCCAGAGTATCCTTGGCAGAGCAGCAGCCCCCAGCAGATATTGTGCCTGTGGTCCAGGTAGCTAATAGTTGTTGCAAACTGGGAAAATCTTTCTGGTTCAGAGGGGAATAGTTCTGGGAGAGCCTGTACTGCTGCAGAGACAAGGGCTCAGCTGGGCTGGTAACAGCATTGCTCTTCATCTCAAGAGGCTGGTCCCCTTTCCCAGCAGTTCTGCTCAAAGTGCCTGGGGGCCCACAGCAGCCCTCCTTGGGATTACCCACCCACCTCTGCAGTCCTGCATAGCACATAGAATCACAGACTGCTGAGATCATCTTGTCTAACCATTAACCCAGCACTGCCAAGTCCACCACTAAACCATGTCCCTCAGCACCACATCCACACATCTTTTAAATACCTCCAGGGATGGTGACTCAACCCCTTCCCTGGGCAGCCTGTGCCAATTTTGAAAGAAGTCCGATCATTTTACATTAAGACTCATCTTCAGATTTGAAAGTTAATATGGGAATGATTCCACGTATTTTCTTACTGGTTATGTGCTGCTTTGTTTGTCATCACTCCTTGCAGCATTTTCTCTAGAAGCAGTCCTGAGACTTGGAGAGGAAGCAAGATGAAAAGTAACAGAGCATCTGAGTAACTTCACCCAGAAGGAAAGTAAACCCCTCAAGAGCAAACTCCCTTTGTCCAGTATCTCTTTTCCACTCTGAAAAAACACTTTCACTGTGCAACTGTGACAGATGAACACACAAACCTGCAAGAACGTCAGAGTTTTGTTTAGGAGTGTCTTTACAGAAGGCACTTAGAAAACTCCCTGGCCCTCCTTTTCATGCTGTTTGTATGCAAATCTATAAATATGCAGCAATAGCTTGAGTTTAAAAAGCAGGCAGGAACATCCCAGTAAGCAGAGATAGGAAAGTAGCAGAGTTTATTTTCAGCATATATTTGTATTTTGACTTTGGAAGAGTACATGAGATATACTATTCTGCTGATAAAACTTGGAACACTGTGAACTAAAATCAGGTTGTTTTTATCTGTTAAAAGGGATTTAGAAAACTTTACATATAACAAATTGCTTGAGCATAGGACCCATATACTTGGAGAAGAAAACTGAACATGTTTGGATCCATCCATCTATCCAATCATTTTCTTTCATAGACATGCTATATAAATTTACACCTGTAAAGAGCAAAACTCTTTTTCTGAACTGTACACTAAATACTAATTCATTCAGCACTGTGAGGACTTAGCATGTCTTCTGGAGGAGATCAAGTTTCATTGTTGAAATCAGTGAAGTAGACCATGGAGAACTTCACTTTGTGAACATTTATACTCTTACTGTGTTGCTGTATTGGGCAGAAAGCATTGCTAGCAAAAACACAGCTCAGTCCTTATTTCCAGCTCAAGACAAAGTGATGATAAGTTGCTTGAAGAACCTGGGAGGTCCTGGCAACCTCTGATGCTGTTGGGCAGAGGTACAAGCTCAGTTTAGCTGCAAAATGAACGTGAGTTTTTTTCCTCTTTCTTTTTGGTATTTCTTAAATTAAGGTGCAGTAGCTTTTAACTGACTGTTTATTAGTGTCTGCAACCTCTATCGGGGCTGAGCTCAGCTGTGGTAGATGCTGTGCAGCCTCAGGAACACACAGACTTGCGCCAGAGACCTGGATAGCTTGTATTTTCTTCTTGAGGTTCTAGAAGCAGAAACATCACCCATTAAAAAATAAATGTTATCTGACCCCCAAGGTTTTCTTGATGGACAGACAGCCTGATAGGGTTTGGTATCAGTTGAGAAGAAGACCGTTTTTATGGCTCTCAAGTAACTAGTGTAACTATTTATTTATATTTATGTAACTATCAATAGCTACAGAGAACAGCACACCAGCATTAAAGAATTCTCAGTAGTATTTATTTACTCTGTGTTTATTTTCATGGTGACTTTGCCTTTTCTTGATTTGGATGTATCACACTCCCTATGTACATGAATTTCAGGTACATATATATGAAAGTTAGAAAAATGGCTCTGCAGTCAATGGGGTGAGGTAGGAAATTACTGGGTTTGCTCCCTCACAAAATATAATTTTCATGTATTTTGTCGTAATCCCAACACAGTGCAAAAATAGGGCCTCCCTGCAAACAGGGATAAAAGTAAATTGGGTTCCCATCTAGAAATGAGAAGAAATATGAAGAATTAGG
Source organism: Bombycilla garrulus (assembly GCA_013400315.1). Lineage (NCBI taxonomy): Eukaryota > Metazoa > Chordata > Aves > Passeriformes > Bombycillidae > Bombycilla > Bombycilla garrulus. The sequence continues at coordinate 534,841 of VXBU01012400.1, read as the reverse complement.
GAACACGTCATGCCTTAAGCATATTGTTCTAGCTTATCATCCTAAAATGCTGGCTACTTCAACCAACACATCAGCAATTCCAGATGCCAAGATAATTAGATGGGAAACAACTTACCAGGACTCATCTGACAAGCCTTTACCACTCCCCCACCCTATTTACTAGCTCCAAAAATTTGAACCTGTTTCATACCACATTTTACATCTATTCTAGACTTGCTGGCTTTTGTGTCATTTTGCACAGTCCCCTTCTGTAATGTGGACTTTCTTTTCATTTGAAAGCCTGCCCTCCCATTCCATTTGGTTTGTTAATGTTCATACCACCTGTTGCCATAGCGTTTAAAAACAAAGATACTGGGAAGGTGCCCTAATTAGGTGAGCAGATAGTCCCTGCAGAAGGGGTTGGCTTTTGAGGTGTTTTGTTTTGCTGGGCAGTGATGGGTTCAGTTTTCATACAGTGAGCTGGTATGGAGAGAAGGACATCCAGAAATGCCACATTGCCTGGCCTGCACAGCATCCCTGGGCGGCTGCTGAAGCAGAATGATGGTGCTTTTTCCTTAGGCATGGAGACGCAGTGTGACCTCCCACTGTCCCACTGGCTGCTCAAGGCCAAGACTTCACACAGGACACCAGGAAGTGGGGATTAACATCTCCCCATTTTCAGGTCTGGATTTTGCAGCAGGCAGATGGAGGTCTGCAGAGTGCAGGCATTCCTGGCAAGGAATGCGAATGAACATGGCTGAGCCCTGTTCTTTTTCTGGTCTTTTTTCCACTGCTGTGAGCCTGTTCAGCCTCACCCCGAGTCCAGGGCTTGCCTAGGGTGGATTGCACCCAGCCCAAGGCAAGAGGCTGTGCTCTACTTTCTGTCTGTTATGCAGCGTTTTGAGTGTTTATCTGAGTGAGGAGGAAGCCTGCTGAACTGGGTGTTAGTGCAGTGCTACTAGAAGGAACAGCAAAGATAAAATGCTTGAAATTTTGTGCTGAACTGGTGGTGGAAACATATGGCAGAAATATGAAAGTTCAGTAAAATTATCTACTTTGCTGCATTTACCTCAGTGGTTAAACATCAGTTGGGACCCAACCAGCTGCTCTGGGCAGCAGGTACAACACTAGTGATACAAAAAACCAGCCTTGAGGGACCTGTCTGCACTGACTGGCAGGAGGGAAAAGAAAGAAATTAATCTGAAAGTTGATGCAAATTGTCACAATAATAGCTGAAAAGGGGAATGCTGGAGAGATGGAAAAGATTTTGAAGGTTCATAAATATTTAGAGATTTTTCCTTTTAAGAAAATGTCTAAACAGGGGACCGTGAGCAGAGGAAGAGGAGAGATATCCAAAACAAAATTTTGATGGGTATTTTCTTGTGCTCCTGACAGAGCAGATGAGGACAGAGAAATAGCTTAGGTAGCTTTAATAATTAGGTTTTTTCTTCTTCCTTTTTCTTTCTCTTTTATTTTTTTTCCTTTTTTTTGTAGCTTTCTTCCCAGTTCCTTGAATAAAGTACATGAGTCCTGTCTTCTGTGACAATAAATATCCTTTTCCTTTTCCCTTAAGATGGGATTACACTGAATGGGGTTACAAGGGAGCTGACACTGGGGGATCCTGTGCCTACCGGAACAGCACATCTGGTTAAAGGCTGGGCTGCAGCAGGGAAAGATGGGTTTTTCATGGATCACAGCAGTGTGGTGGGGCCATGGTCTTCATTCCTCTGCCATGGACTTGTGATGTATCAAAACTATGTCAATCTTTTGACACACTGACTTGCCTGGGGTTTCCTTCAGGGTAAACCAAAATGCAAACGTTCTGCACTATGCACAGACCTTCAGTTAAGATGTAATTTTACACAGCCACAATGACTTCAGGACCTGAGGCAAACTCTGCTCCCTGTTTAACTCACCAGGAATACTATAACTGACTTCAGTGAGAGGGTTCTTTTGGTGCCATGTCCATACAGAGGCGATGATCTGAGCAGAGATGCACCAGGATTTTTGCACAAAGCAGTCAACAGCTCTGCATGTGAATTTGCATCACACTAACAGGGGGGTTTATGGCTTCTTTTAGTTCTCTGAGTCATGCTGGAGGGTTTTGTCCCTGCTGCTATTTTTTTATTCTACAGATAATGGAGAAAGGCAAACCATGTGAAGAAAGAGAGCTAATTTTTTCATACATAAGCATAAGCTGTCTGCATGCCTAAGTGCAGATGAAAAACGCCTGTACTCACTACTCTCTCAGTTGCAATAATTGTTAACTACATTTGTACCCTACTTATTTAGTGGCTTGCTAATTGTGTATGCTTTGTATGTATAAAAACATTAGCAAATAACAGCCCACTATGGAATTCAACTCTGCCAGTACCAAAATGCGTATTTCCCTTCTCAGCAACCTACTTGTATCAGTGCTAGTTTGCAATTAAAACTGTAATTTTATTCATTGCAATTTCTGCACGTTAATAAATTCAGCTCCAGAGCTCCCAAAAAAAGAACACAGAACTGTTAGGGTGAGTCCAGAGGAGGCCGTAAAGATGGTCAGAAAGCTGGAGCTCCTTCCTGTTCCCCTTAAAATTTACATTGTGATTTCTCAAATGGTTATTCAGTCCTCACCCTTGAACTGCCTGCAGAAATTCCCTGTGACTGTTTATTGAGGATAGAGGCCGAAAAGAAAAGAATCCACGTGGTCAGTAACTTTCCTTTAACCTCTTTGGGTGGGATCCACAAGTCTGTGCTACAGCCACTATCATCCGGCAATATATGGCTTTCAGTGAATCCTGAAATAAACACGTTGTTGTCCTAAGCTGTCTCTCTCGGGGAAGATGATACATTTTCAATTATGAGGCCAGGTAAAGAATTTCCCTGGCTCATATCTGTATTTCACCCACTGTTAGTGCAGGTTGGTCCTATCTAAGTTGCACAGAACTTGGCCCTGGGTTTCTGCTGGACCCATGTGGCGTGTGGATGCTCCTATGCCCCAAAGCTGGGGTTAATCTTTTGTGTGTTATTTCAGTTTCTGTGCATAAGACAGTTGGAAGACAGTGTTTTAGACCATCTGTTTCTATAGAGTGAGGTAAAAGATCTGTGTCCTGAAGTGTGCCATCTTTTTAAGAGAGAGATTGTGCCATCATCTGGACTGGGCATGGGTGAAACATTAGAGTGAATTAATTGAAGCAATAAAAACATATCAAGAGATAAAAAAAAAAATGTAGATGCTCAAGGATCAGTGTATCCTTCCTGGCTCTTTTCATTTTCTGCATTGACAACCCTAGAGTCTGAAGGGTCTGTCTTTTTTTTGTTAACTGCAAAAGGAGATTAGGAAGGCCATGTATACATCCTTACATAGCTACATAGATGGCAAGGAACATGGTACAATTGGAAGAACAGAGGATCAGTCAAATGAAGAGCAAAGTCTCATTTTTACACCCAGTTCCTCCAGTAAAACTTTCATGGAAGTCTGTTTTGGGGCTGGATATCACTCTTTAATATAATTAACAATATTTAGAGCATATAGAATGAGCCATACAACAAAAAAATACTTAGGTGGAGAGAAAGTCATATGTGAATATATAGATTAAGTTAAAAGTGAACTCATTTATTATTGGAGAAGAGCAGGCAATCATATTTCTTGCACCCGCAGATCCTCAGGAAGCATAAACATGCACCACATGAGGCAGTAGAAATCTGTCTGTCTGGCCTGCAGAGGCACAAGGATTTCTAGAATGTAGTAAACTGATGCTGACTTGTATCTTGGAAGATTATTTTTTTTGTCCATCTCTGTAAGCAGACAGAGAGAAATCAGCTGAGTTACTTGAACATGGTGTCACTTCTGCTGCTTTTGATGCCTGAGACAGGACAAGGGAATATACAGCCAGGGGAGAGCTGTATCCTGTAGAGCAGCATCTGTCATCAGGGGAGATCTGTAGGACAGTTCAAATGACAGTAGATATCTCTGTACTGGTGACTGAGCTGTGTCCACTGCCTTGAAGGGGATCCTTTCTGAAAAATATTAGCAACCAAACAGGAAGCTTCTTTTTCACTCTGGTGTTTGGCATTTTCTCACCTGGACTTTTCAATCCCTTTGAAAGGTGTGGGTGAGTCAGAACATGCCAAAAGCTGAAAGGTTGCATTAATAAGAAAGATGACTTGAAGATGTCACCGCTGAGGGGTATGTTGAAAGTACTGCCTTTGTTTAGTCTTAGGCAGAGAGGATAAATGTGGTGAAGTGTCAGAGTTGCTGACATGGGGTCCCCCTGACCAGGGATCCCCTGTGTGGGTTTGTGCCATGCTTAGCAATGAGGCAGAAAGGACTTGCTGGTATTTTGATCTTCAGGATCATTTATTACCTTTATCAGCCAAAGCCCTTGATAACAGCAGCTTCCCAGCACCTCGAGGCCATGTGGCAGCAAGACTCAAAATGCCTGCTTCAAGGCCTTGTATAAAGATATGCTATCCAATTAACTATTACAACGTACCTAACACGTAGTTTATTATTCTTTTCCCACCAATTCCTAATTATTTGTCTGTCCACGCAGTACCTGCGTTGTGGGCATTTGTCCAATGAAATTGTGCTCCCCACACTGCAGGAAATGGAGTAGGTGAAGAAGGAAGAAGGAGATAGGGACAACATCCAAAATCCTCCATTTTGGTCTCTCACCTACATCCATGTTAGATAAAACCCAAAATCTAAATTTTTCATCCTGTGACAAACTGCAACTACATTAATACCTATTTCACACACTTGTTGCTTCAAGTTCATCCCAAAGCTTTGGAAGCTTTCTCCATGGACAGAGGTTAAAAGCAGTGTTTTCCTGGGGTTTCAGACCTCTCAGGACAGGCAGACAAACATTCTCTGTGTCCAGGATTCCCACAGTGAAGATCAAAACAGATTTCTAATACACATACCTAAAGGTAACATAAAAAAAGCACAACAATTAATTGCTTTCCATGTTCAGTTGTTTTCCACAGATGGCAAGAAATGTTCAGTTTAATTACAGAAAAGAAGATGTAAGTCTGATTTTGAAGGAAAAAAATCAACTCTATAGGTATATAGTGATAGAAACATGGGAGACAGGACATACCCCTAATCAGAAAAATTCAAGAAGTGACTGGCCAGTGTTGACTGACCTGACAGTGTTGTCCCTCTATCAGTGTGGGCAGGGACCAAATAGACTCTTGAATTTCTGTTTTACAGGTGATTTCCTCCCCAGCTGATCATAGCAGTATTCACAACCAGTTTCCCGAGAGAGCAGCCCAATCCATTAGAATAGCAAAGCAAAATAGGAAAAACAGATTGAAGACAATGGTGCTCTGAGGAAAAAATGAACAAGCTCTCAACTCCAGGGCTGTATGTAGACCCTGTGCAATCTTGAACAGTTTTGACTTGTTCTTCTGCTAAAATGTTTAATAAGCAATTTTAAATGCTGGCCTTTCACATCATTCCGGAGGAGAGGCAAAAGACTGCACACACAGGGTTGTGCATGTGCTGCTGTGCTCAGTGCCTTAGAGAACATTCTCATTCTCTTTGATACAATACCACGTTTTGCAAGTGTTAATATGTCATTTTAGCTTTTGGAGAAGGTGATTTTCTTGCTAGCTTTTCATGTGAAGCTGAATGGCTCATTACAGCATGGGCTGTGAATTTCTGTGCAGGGACTGTTGAAAAATTTCATACCAATTATTAGGAGTGGGAGAATCTCATCAATTTAGGTTGACATCTGTGTCTAAAGAAAAATGCTCATCTTATATAAGCAGGGTTCAATAGTCAGACAGAGTTCCAGGAATGCTAATATAATTCTCTGCCTGAACATAAATTGGGACTTGGTATTTACTAGATAATAAAGCCTGAAATGGATTTCAAATAGGAAAAAAATATAATTGGGCAAAGGAATTCTTTGTATTTGAATGGACAGCTTATTCCTCATACAATACTAGTTTCTAAATGCCATATTTGTTGCTGTAGGGGAAAAGGAATTGCTGAATCTAGTAAATAATTTTAATGTATATATGTGTTTGAAATTTCTTTAGTAAGTAGTTTTTATGGTCTTAGTATGTTCAGGAGACCAGGTATAGCCTAGAACTATAGCAGAACGAAGATAATAATATAATACTACTGCCAGTAAAACTTAACCACTCAAGGAGAAGGGAATCAAACATTACCAATTGCTTAGTGACACTGAAGGCTTGAAGTGATACGAAATTAATTTCCCTTCTCCATCACATACTATAAATAAAGGACATGTAATGGAATGTGAGTTGAATGCACCAGAAGCATTGGGGTACCACCTATTGCACCACCTATTGTGGTACAAAACATACTTTCTGGTAACTTCACTGGTATTCTTTGTTCAGCCTACATGAAACTTTGGTACTGTCCAGAGAAAAAAAAAAATTCTGAATTCATAAAAACAAAAGAGTGAAGCCATATAGGCTAATTTCTAAGTGCACTTATCAGTGCTTCCTAAAGAAAAGAAAAACAAGAGCAATGTGAAGAATGAGATGATTTTATTATTTGTGAAAGTTATGGTTGTGTAATATTGTGGCTAATGAAAATAATGTTCAAAATTTATGAAATGTAAAGGTTTATTAGTGAACTCCGACAGACATCATAAATACTGAGGGATTGGGGGAGTCTGTCGTAACAACTATTTGCACCTGAACAATGAGTTCTGTAGTTGCTTATTGACTATGGCTTTTCTAGTTATTTTATTTTGTTATTCTATCATGAGAAAAATATTCCAAATACTACTCCTAATCTTCTTGGACATTGTAGCTTTGGCATGGTGCTAGAACTGCATCTTCTCGGAGGAAGCTGGATTGCAGCATGATTACAGAGCTCTGACTCCTCTGAATGTGATGCCAGTTTAGTCACTCCATGCTGCAAGCCATGGAGAGCATCCTGTGCTTCTGAATCTGTCTGGATCGGCCACTGCAGCGAGGGAAGTGTCCTTGTCCTCTGTGTGTCAGCTTGGTCAGCCAGCAGCCAAACCCCAAAGCAGCCACGCCAGCAGCCAAACCCTGTGCAGCTGCTCACTCAGTCCCACCAGTGGGACTGTGCAGAGAATGGGAAGGGTAAAAGCTGGAAAAGTCATGCATTGAGATAAAGACAGTTTCATAGGGAGAGCAAAAGCCAGGCACACAAGCAAGCAAATCCAGGAATTCATTCACTGCTTCCCATGGGCAGACAGGTGTTCAGCCATCTTCAGGAGAGCAGGACCTCATCATGTGTAATGGTGATTTGGAAAGGCAAACTCCATCACTCCAAATGTCCCCCCTTCTTTCTTCTTCCCCCCACTTTATATAGTGAGCATGATGTCAGATGGTCTGGAGTATTCCTTTGGTCATTTAGGGACACCTGTCCCAGCTGTATCTCCTTAGTCTCCTTTGCACCCCAACTTCCTCACCAGCATGGCAGTAGGAAAGGCAGAAAAGGCCTTGGCATGCAATGAAGAGGTCCTGCAGACCAGAGTTATCTCTGGCACACAACAGCATCAGTTATCTTGTCTCTTCTACACCAGTATTCCCAGGGGAAGAAAGCCACAGACTGGAGGCAGCATTAGGAATCCCAGGAGTGATTATCAAGACTGAGCAGGAGATGAAAGAAATATAATGTCAGTTCTCTCTTTGTACTGTGCTGGGTGGCACAAGCTGACAAATTGAAATCCTCTGCAGCTGGTGAAGTGAAACTTGTGCTGCCACAAAAAGAGGTTGTTATTCAAAGGCTGAATACCCTTGTCTGGAAGACCAGCAGGACGTCATCCTGCACACTTGGAGCTGTATTCCAGAAGTCAGTCATATTGACCGCATGAGCAGTGGAAGCATGATTGCTCTGTTCATCTGGCATCTCTCATAAGCCCTTCTTGATTCATAAAAGGCAAGTCCAGGAGGACACCTTTCCTAGCTGGCTTGCTGTTGGATTCATTGTGAAAAGAAATAGTAAACAACCCTTAGGAATTCCCCACAGTGACAGTAGAGTATTTCCAGCTGAGGTGTGGGACATTGAAATGTCCCGTAAGGATTAGGGTTATGAATCAAGAGATTTTTATTAAAGACCTGTAGAATAACTGTCTGGGTGATTGATAGAGAACACCAATAACAACATCTTCTTTCTTTCGCCCCTACTGGGCTATTTAACCCATAGCTTCTCCAATGCAACATCCCTAAGGGGTTCCTTAAAGTGAACTAAAGTAAAACTTCTACTTTAAGTAGAGTCTTACTGCTTCGCCTTTCTAGTCCTGCCAGTCCCTCCTGAAAAGTGTGTTCCTAATCTTCCTGTAATAATTATATATCTTGGACAGTAAGTATCATCAGAACTAGACTAGTAATGACTCTTTGATTAGACTTCTGTCTTTTCAGTGAATATGGCTTTGCATGCAAAGGTGCATTGCGTTAACCCACTGAAGTTGTGTGGGGTGTTTTGTCTTGAGACTTAGTTTCAATTTGGATTCACTCTATCCATACCTTCTGTGTTCTACAGCCAATATTTGATGTCGAAGTTGGGCACTCCTTGCTTGTTTAGGATATGCATTAGCATCTGGTGCTGATGCATATCCTAAATAACAACAATATTCAACAGCCATTTCACTGTAGTTTCTAGCTAGGAGAAAATTTCTGTCATGTCTCAGATTTGATGTTAACAGAGCTCTTGTGGGGGTGTAGAAAAAAGGGGTGCCTTTTCTCCTAGGGAGAGAGAACACTGCTCCCTTATCCCCTGCAGGCTAGTAGACACATTGCAAATGAAAATATGTTTCCTGATGATTTGGGTAAATGATTTTTCTCAGTGTTGCACTTTTTCTGCTTCCCCATACTTGTTATCAGTCAGTAGAAGATTGATGTGAAAAATGCCCTGTTGTGTTTGAAGGCCATACAGTCCCCTGTAAATGAAAGAAGAAAAAAAGCATCTGAGCTTTGCAAACTTTAAATCATATATGGAGACTGCGGCAAAGAAAAGCAAAGATATGTAATCCAGAAGAGACTAGACTGCAAAGCTTATGCATGTTGGGCAATTCCTACTGTCTGTTTAGAGGATATGAAAGACTCTGACTGGGAGAAAATACATTGAAAGAGCTTCTAGAAAAAGCAGTTCAAAATCTTAGCATAGAGCCAGGAGCAGGGTGATGTTACAGTAGGAAAGATGCTGCCACCTCCAGCTGTGGGAGGCAAGGCACTGGGTGAAATCCTTTCCTGGCCTGCAGACAGCAGCAGGATGATAGAAGTGGGAGCTGCAGGTCTGCATCTGACACTTGTTCCTGGGCTTGAGACCTGCCAAGCTCTCCTTTCTCTTGCCAGTCACTGCACATTTTGCAAATTGCTCACACAGATTACTACCATTCCAGAGAGAGCCTGTAAAATATGTCCCAAGAGAAATGTTGGGAATTTGCACAAAGCTCTTTTTTTCTAATTGAAAGTTGAAATTGTGGACTTTCCTGATGAAGAAAAATAATCTATAGCATTTCCCTGAAGCTTTTTAACCTTTGTATAATGAAAGTCATGTGTTATTATGAGAAAATAAAACAGAAAAGGGCAAAACAAAATTTCTTTCAAATTAATGTGTTTCCACTGGACATCTTTTGCCCCTTCAGACCTTCTTCAAGAAAAATCATTCTGTGAGAAAAAATATCAACTACTTAACTCATGGTAAAGGCAGCAGAAAGTTGAACTGCATTCCTTAAGTCATGTGAATTAAAATTTTCCTGCCTTTCCTCTAGCTTAGCATAGCTAAAGAATTCTGACAAGGTTTTGTGTTCACATCATGTAAATTACAAGGCTGTGTTTTCTTTCCCTCTGCTGCTCACACACATTTGAAAGTGCTTGGAATTTTGAGTGTTAATGACTATTTCATAGGAGGAAACTGAAAACAGAAAAGGAGTGTAATTATATGTAAGAAAAAGGGGGAAAATTGTCAACAAGTTTCTTTATTATTGCTCTCCAAAAGTAAAGATGAGAGTCCTCACTGCATTTGCAAGTGTTGCTGACAATTACTATGTTTTAATCCTTATGTCTGCCAATAAAGGCAGGAAAATGTCTTTGTCATGTGTCTGTAAAAACTTGAGCCTGGAGAAAACATTAAAAGGGAGCCTCCCTGCCTTTTGAGCTGTGGTTCCTTTTTTATAGTTCCACCCCTTGTTGCTAGATTAAAGAGAGAGATCTGGGAAATAGTATCTGCCTCCTGTTGATCTGCTGTTGCTCATTAGGATGGTGTAAGTGTGTGGCAATCCAGTCTTCAGTTGAATTGTTGCTGTGCAAGTATTCTGTTATTTGATCTCTTCAGATTAAAAGATTTCTTGCACTGAGAAATGTATTCAATTAGCTGTTATTTAGGGTAAATCTCAGGCCTTACGGAGCCTGGCTGAGAGGCAAAGTGGATAATGAAGGGCAGGTTTGCCAAATAATGAAAATGTCAGCACTGTTTGAAAGTTTAGATAGCCTCAGCAGTAAATTAATTGATGGTAGTATATTGAAAAGGTGGCAAAGGTTTTTATCTTCAGCAGTATAAAACAAAGATAAATTTGAGTACTCAACATGTCACTGACAGTGTTCTCAGATCCCTACAGCACTTCTGACAGGCTGCTGGTACCACAGACACCAGGGATGCCCAGAGATGCCCTGTCAGGGCTGAGCTCCTGTTTGTAAAGGCAGTGGCACACTGCTCCCTCACAGGCAGCTTATAGCTTAATCCCCTAGAATTGTGATTATCAGTTAAAAGGTCTGACAAACAGGATGAAAGTTGTTCAGATAAGTGCAGTTTCTAAATACCTGCACTCAGAAGTATTTTTTGGAGTGTGATCAGAAACTTCATGAGCACTCATCTCATTAGTGCAGACAATGGATTTAATGAGTCATCTTTCTTCCGTTTAGTGGAAAATGGAGAGTCTGGACATACATAAATTTGTTTTCAGTCAGAAAAGAGGCTGTAAATCCAAGCAGTCGGAGGTATACTGCTCAATAGGGGTTGAACAGAGGTACCAAATTATTTTCCTTAGTACATGGGATTATTGCAATGATTCATACAATTTTGTAACAAGCTAATCACAGCATGCATGGGGAATCCGCAAACTGAGGCTTGCTGGAACACCATCAATTTCTTAAAATCCACTGGCTACAGCCAGGAGCTCCTGCAAATTTAGAAGATGAGGCTGGCTCAGACATCCACAGGTGGCCTGTGACTCTCTAAGGAGAGAAAAAACTGCTCTTGGACAAACACCAGTGCTTCTGGAGAGATTCAGCTACCTGGTGCAGTCCTATCTTAATACATTTACACAAGTAGAGTTCGGCATCACCAGAGGTTTTCTCTCATGCTTGCCACAGGGGTCCAGTAGGGAGGCCCCGGGGCTGCAGGATCCGAGAGACTTTGATATTATTTCTTGTGGGTACAAGGACATGGGAGTCACCCTTTTCCTCTTGATCAGAGGAAGCTGTAGGAGATAGCTGCTGGGAACCATATTCTCTCACCTAAGCACATCCTGCAGAAAAGAGCAGATCCTCCCTCTGGAAAATGTGAGATCTTTTCTTCCTTGTGGTGAGGACAAGGTTTTACATCATCTTGCAGACCATTTCTCTTTGTAAACCACACCTGCTGTCACTGAAGTTTCCATATTTCCACAAGCAATTTATAATTAATAAATATAATATTTATAGTAAATAAATATTTCCATAAGTAAAAACTATTGTTTCAGAACACAAGATGTTCAAAACCATCATTTATATCTTTCTCACTGTGTTTCGCATGCTTTGGTAGGAAAGGAGCTCTCTCCTCCCTGGATGGCAGCTTCTGGAGAGCTGACTCAGGCCAAAGCATTGGAGGATCTTCAGACTATGGGCACCTGCCCTGCCAGAGCTACAGGTTTGGCCAGCAGCAAACTGGAAGCGCCTTGCTTGCAGGAATTTGGAGGGATACCATCACCCTGAAACACAGGCTGCAGCTTTTAGTGAAGTAGAAACCACAGCCACACAACGAGCTGCTCATGGTCTTCTGCTTCCAAAGGTGTCTGCATGCCCTTCCTGTGGGTCCTGCCTTGGGAATTGCTGCAAAATCTGAGCTGAACCATTTATTAATTTGTGTCAGAGGAAGGTAAAAACCTACAACCTGCCTGGAGATTAAAACTACTGTTTGAAAGTAATGGAGGATTTAGGGAATTTCTAATTTTCAAGGCAAGCGCATCTATATATATCTGTCTTCCTTAATTCTCTAGAACCTATGTTTAAATACATTTTTGGGTTTCAGAGGAAATATTTTACTATTTGTGTGCTGCGTAGCCCTCAGAAATATGGTTCACAATCATCTCAAATTTTCTAATGGAAAACTCAAATGATTAATTTGTCTTTGATAGAGCATCTATACTATTGTCATTGGTTTTCCCATATGTCCCAAAGTATAAACGTTAGTTTGTAAAATGTATGGTTATCACAAATATAGATCTCTTCTTCTTTTCACTCCCATTTGTCTCACCAGCAATGATATTTTTTTCCATGCTTTTTTTCAGAAATGTGTATTTTTCTCAAGCTGTAAAAGAAACATTTCTTATCCTGCAAACTCTCTTTTTGTGTGTTTGTCAAAACCCTCATATAATCAAATTGTTTTTGAGCCTCAGAGAAAAGGAAGGACACTCTGATTTTATATTACTGTACTTCTGGATTTGCAGAACTTGCTGTTTCTTGATGTCTGTAGTGCTGTTTAATCCCATTTCCTATTCTTTCCTATTCTTTCTTTGGCTTCCATGGTGTTCAGGGGCAAAATGCTACCACTCTGAACCATTTTTTGTTTGGTTTGTTGTTGTTGTTTGTCTATTGTCTTTCTTTCTTTTTCTTTCTTTCTTTCTTTCTTTCTTTCTTTCTTTCTTTCTTTCTTTCTTTCTTTCTTTCTTTCTTTCTTTCTTTCTTTCTTTCTTTCTTTCTTTCTTTCTTTCTTTCTTTCTTTCTTTCTTTCTTTCTTTCTTTCTTTCTTTCTTTCCTTCTTTCTTTCTTTCTTTCTTCTTGTAGCCAAGTTAGCAAATGACAACACTCCTCTTAACCTTCTCTCTTGCTATTGTCTACCATCCCACTGACCTTGGCACTGTCATTCAGCTTCTCAGCTCACAGGTGTAATTCACAGGTGTAATTCACTCTTTTGTTGCTGTTTCAAAATATGTCTTTCTTTTGCTAGCTCAATTTTTTGGAGGCCTTTCTTCATCCAGCTATTTTTATTCTATGATTGTCTAAATGTCCTCCCAGAACACTCTTATTCATATCTTGTCTTTTCCTTTTCTTACAGGTCCAATATATTACTTTCACCCGTGACCTCCACACATTGACTATTATTATTTTTAATGGAATTGCTGTGTCCATTTCTACCATCTGTGTAGCTCTTGGATCTGAGGTGCTTAAGAGGTGGTTGCTACTTCTCCAGCTAAACAAAATTGCCAAAGTTGTGATTCAGATAATAGAGAGTAGACTTTTCTTTTCTCGAAGCACACATATGTAGGAACTACTGTGTCATGCCTGTGGAGAGTGGGATTTTCTTGACATTTTTCTGTTAGTAAATCATCTAACAAGATCCTTTCATAAAAAGAGGTGCTCTAGTAGAACCTTAATATCTACACAAAGTGTTAAAGAGAAATGTGATGTTCATCAAGAGGAGAATTTGTGACACATATATATATTGGTAAATCATGTTAACCATGACCATCTGTAACTAAAAAAATAAATTAAGTGACATTTAGGTCAAGGACAATGCTGGTATGACACTTCTGGAAAACGAGTTACTCAACAAACAGAAGATGAGCAGCCCTGACACTGCACACAGAGCAGGAGAACTGAGGGGAAAGCACATAGCACCAGTCATGGTCGGACCAGCCGTACTACCATGTCAGCACCAAAATCAGGACTGACTGGCAGCTGTTGGAACTCCTGCAGAGTTTGCAGTGTCACAGAACTGTCCTCACCTGCTCTTTCAGTCCTGACATGCCCCAGGGCCAACCCAGCCTGTTTCGAGGACCATGAACTCCAGGGAAAAGGGGATACACCAGGGCTTGGTCAACAGCAGGTCAGGACAGGCTTGGGAAAGTTAAAGGAGGGGAACTCTGGAGAGGAGGTCCTGGGGAGAATATGGAGCATTTAATCTCTGCTCCCCCTTCCTGGTGAGTGGTCCCCATGCTTAATCTCCTCAGGCATTTGTATTTCTGTCTCAGGCCAGATGGATCACATAAACTACAGTCTCGGCAATTACTGAAAGCACTGCCTGCTGCCCCCTCACAGGGCTCACTCCACACCCTGCCTGTTGCCCTTCCTGCTATCCCCCAGAGGGCTGGAAAAGAAGGATCAGGAGTGGCTGGTTACCATAGCAGAGCACTGGGTTTGATTGTGAGATGAGCTCAGGAGGCAGGGAGGGAGGACATATCTGGGCAGAAGTGGTCCTGCAGATCTGCAGCTGAGCTCCAGCCCTCTGGTACAACCTGCCACCCTCATGTCTTGGCTGTTCATTGTAACACGTGCCAAAACAAAAGAAAAATGAGGGGGAAAAAAAGGGAAACCCCCCCCCCCCCCAAAACCTCACTGTCAAAAGATTAATGCATTTATCCAGAAAGAAAAATGAATTTGAAGTGACTTGGGTAAGCTCATGGAGCAAAGAGCTATTACATACAGTGACAAATACACAACCTCAAGAACTCCTTAAAATGTTGGTTTCTAAAGGATGTGAGGAATTGTAAGGGCAGAGGACTGATTTTTACACTCAGTTCTTAAGAATCTTTCAGAAAACTGCTGGTAGACGAAAAGACCCTTGGTCTGGGTCTGGGTATGTTTACATTCTTAAGAGCCCTCTTAGACATTGCCTTTAGCGAAGTGATGTATCTCAAATCCCAAGTTTGTAACTACCTTGAGCCAAAAATCTGGAGAAGGGCATGTCTAGGAACTTCCCCATGAGTGATTTATGGAAACTTCACCCATATACAGGATTCTCCATGGTTAGAAGTGTGCAGGGTGACAGCTCTGTGCAGATGTTGTCTCCTGCCCTGGGGCAGTGATGTGGGCAGGCAATGCAAAGCCTCTTGAGAGATCCTTCCTGGAGAGGAGAAAGGCAATGAGCAATCAGGCAGGGCATGTTTAGAAACCTCTGCAGCAGATATTGCTGACATGAAGCAGTCAGTCATGGCTGACCTCTCCCAGAGGCAGGATGCTATTTCTGGAGTGTGGGAGCTGCAGTTTGGGTCACAGCACACTGCAGCCATGAGATGAATGGCAATGCTGCCCTGTGGGGAAACAGAGCTCCCTGGAGAGGCACAAAGGGCATCCACAAGTACAGCATGGGAAGGGGAGGAAAGGGCTGTGCAAGTGTAGATGTGCATTTTTTTTTTTCTGTTCAGAGCTTGCCTTCCCCAGAAAGCTACACCATTTTTTTCAGAAATAAGCATTTAGGGGATTTCATAGATTTGTAAAGGACTCCACACTGGGATAATTCCCAGGGGTGCCAAAAGAAAATACTGGCAGCCAAGTTCCTTCTGAAACCAGTCCTAAATTCCTTACCCATCAAAGCTGCCTCTTGACAGGAATGCAGAGATGCCCATGCCAGGAACTTTGTCAGGCAGACATAATTTGTGGAGTAACAATTAATCAAACCTGTTCATAATGAGCTCAAAGCCGATTACATGTCCTAGCCTACCTGCCAGTTGCCTGTTGTGAGGGTGGGATACACTGTTCAAAATGGCTAATGAGGACAGGTTGCTAATTTTCTTATCTGGCATGTTTTGCTGCAGGACAAAGCAAGAGTGAACAGAAAATACACCATCCCCTGCACCATTAGGAAAGGTGTAGTCTGGAAATACTTTCATAATTCATTCTAAATTATAGGGAAGTCACTTTAGTTTTGGGAGAAGACAAAATAATAGAATCAGTTAATGATTACCTCACCTGCCTTGCAGTTGTTCAATAATATGCTGTTTTCCTGCTCTATAAACTACATTTTAATTCCTGCCTAATGAAAGAACTTGATCTTCTCTTAGCTCTTGCAATGAGGCAAGAAGGATGTTTTTATTCCACACATCTCAATTTCATGTCTCCCTTAAACTGAACATTTTGCTGTATTTGTTTTGAACCATACCAGAGTGGAGTGGAATACATTAAAAGTGATAAAGAGATGCCATTGCATTATATATTGCATCACATAAATTGTACTCATTGGTCATAAAGGGTTCAGCTGTGTTGTCAGTGCTCCGTCCTGAGTCAGAGGTAGAGTAAATCTTCCCCCAGCTCTGAGAAGTGTGGAGGTATCACTTGCAGAAGTGCCACCATCACCTTGGCCACTGTGTTGCCTCTAGAGCACTCTGGTGCTCTCATAATTTGCACCCTTCCTCAGCTCAGACCCATGGCAGTCACTCTGCTCCAGTGGCTCTAGTTTTGGCCAGTCTAGAGCTGTACTGATGACATGTGTCAATTTACAGGTCCCATGTGGCCCAGAATCCTCTGTGCCTCCCTACAGCCACCATCAGGCCAAATGAAAAGTGCTCAGGCAGCAACTGGGTGCACAGAGTAATAGAGTAAGTTTGCATTCATACTGCGCTGGTAGGATCTCTTGTCCACATCCTGCTGTCAGGGGCTTCTCAGTCAGAAGGTGTGGGCTGTGGGGCTTTCTTCTATGAATTTATCTAATTGTTTTTACATATTGTTTCCATACCTTTATGCAGCAATGAGCTCACAAATTTAATTATGATGGATAATTTGACCTTGTGACAATTTCAAATCTGTTATGTGATGCTTTCATTGGAGGGCTCTCAATGATTTCTTTATCACCCATTTCTCCCATTCCTTTTTTGATTTCTGTCTGCTATATATTTACCTACTTGAAGGATATTGGTCTCTTTCCATATGGTCCTATTTTCTTTCCAGAGCAATGATCAAATTTGTTGCTCCTCTCTGCATATTACCTCATTCTTCAATGTCCTTTTTGAGATATTATGGCCTTCGGAGCGATGACAAAGAAGAATATGGCGCCAGCTATGTGATATGGTGTGGTTCTTACGAAGAGCTACACAGCCACTGACCACAGGGAACAGTTTTCTATGAAACGTGACAAAGAGCAGAGGACAAAGACTTCATGGCACCAACTGAAACAGTGGTCACATCTCTCAGTAAAGTTTTGTCAGGCACATTCCCATGTCAATTATTTTCTATTTGTTTCTCGTCCTTACATTATTACTCCTTGACACCCATGCTGTCTCAGGATGACAAAGGTCATGAAACTATCTCTGAAACAGTGCATGCATGCAGTCTTTAGTGGAGGCCCTGGGATTTACAGCAGAAAAATTGACGACAGTTTGATTTCCTGGCTGAATATTAATTCTTTCTTAAGGACAATCAAAAGAACAGGAATGGGCTACTGAGCTCCTTGCTGAGGGCCCCTGCTCCTGTGGTACTGTGCAGTGTCCCCAGGAGGAGATCCACACCACACTTGGCAGCCTGGATGATGCTCCAGTCCATCAGCAGCTCCTGAATGTACTCTGAGTGGGACAGAAAGCAACTCCAGTGGGAAAGCACCTCCTCCTGTTCTCACTGACTCCCACAAGAGCTACCCTTTTGCCAGAGCTAACTTGGCACATCCTTTTTGGAAGGCTGATCAGAGAGGTCAGAAGGTGGATAGATGTGAATGATGGAGAATACTGCCATGGCAATGATGGGAGCAGCATCCAGTGGCCCCTGAGCTGTTGTGGAGGATTCAGTCCTGCAGACCAATGTGCCAGCAAGGGCTGAGCAGCACCCAGGGGTGCAAAGCATCAGATGGCATCACCCAGGGCAGAGCTGCCTGCACAGTGTCATCACACCCTGAGCAGCTCTGGGGCAGGGATTGCCAGCACCCCACTGCATACAGGAGCCAAAGCACAGGCACAGTGGGTTCCTTTCTGTCCCTGCCAAGATGTGACAGGTTTAGAAGCAGAAAATTGTCTCAATACTTTTTGGGCCATTACTGCAGTTTCTGGGAACTAACTGACTTCCCAAGAAGGCTTTAATGGTTTAATAGTCTTAAATGCAGAAGCACAGTGAGGCCATCACCAGCTGTTGTCTATGGGAACCTGCTCCCATCACTGGACATCTGCTCTGCACCTGAGCCCTGCCACTGGAGAAAGTGGGTGCTCCACGTGCAGGGAGGAGTGCATCAAGCAATGGTGGTTTAGAGAATCCTGTCCCATATCTGAATGTTAAATTATACCAATACCTCAGTGCCATTAAAATCTGAATTAACTCTCATTACTGAATTGTACATTCTGTTAATATTATTTGACACATATGGTCATGGGAAGTTATCTTTTATTGTTATCATAAAGGCTAAGTATTCATTGTAATGATACTCTCAGATCAGTAATGGTAATGAAAGAGATTTTAATTATGTCAGACATTAAGGCAATAACTGTCCTAAAACTCTGTCTGTGCCCAGCCCTTTCTGAGAGAAGGAAGAAAATAAGAGACTGAGGGCACAGGTGGAGGTAAAGGAACAGTCACAGTAAAGTACTTAGCCGTGGAGTACCTCTCTCTCCAATCTGCTCTCCCAGCAGAAACAAAGACAGCTCATTTTACTTCAGAAGTGGTGGGTGGAGGGATAAATAAGGGTGAAGGCACAGTGATGTTGTAAGCTGTACGCTCAGCAGAGGCAGAAGCCTTCAACAGACACTCAGCTTCTCTGCTGCTCTGCAAGGCACAGTTCAGACACTTTTCCCAGCAGGTACAACCTCGCTTCATAGGGTGGGCAAGTTGGGGAAAGGTACTCTGGTCTCAGAGGTGAGAAGGAGTGGCCAGAGTAGGACTGATGGGCTACTAGTAGGACAGAGGGGAGTTATTTGTGAATTGAAATCAGCAGATGGAATCAATAATAGATGCATCTTTGGCCTACTAATATACAACCCCTGTCCCTTGCTGGCTGTCAGGCAGCAGATCTGAGAAAAGAGATATCTGTACTCCTGCAAGCTGCAGGCTCCTGCTCTGCCTGCAGGATCTGGGACCTCTCCCATGTGCTTTCCCACGCATCTGGCTCTGCAGCTCTCAGCACAGTGCTGCACTGGGACTTAGTGCTTTGTAAAAGCCACACAGCAAATCCTCACCTTCTGATGTCCCACTAACCTTGCAGCACTTCTAATGCACTGGCCCACAGAACTTCAAAGTACTTTGGACATTAAGCTGCTAGCTTTTGTAGCTCAAATACTTGGAAAAGGGAACAGGCTTTGGAGAAGTCAAACTTAAATTTAACATTTCCAAAAGAACTGCCTGCCTGCAACGTCATTCCTGTAGCAGCAGTGCCTTGGAAAGACTGTAATTTGATAAAATGTGGGGAAAAAAGGTTTCATGCACCACTTGCTAAATTTCTTATGTGTTCACTTTCTTCAGCTGGTCACTCCCGTACTTGTGAATGATTAATGTGTTGAGTTTTGTTTTCTTGAAAGAAAATCTTCTTGCTGTTGTTCTGACCTTTGTGACCTAGAAATACAAACAGCTGATATAATTCTCCTCACTGAAATTTGCTCAAAATATCTCTCAAAGTTGTCTGCACACTGCAAGGCCTCTTTTCTGCCTGTGCCTCTTGGTCCTCCTCCTTGTGTTCTTGTCTTTAAACAGCCAATACACTGCTATTCGCTTTTCATCCATTCCTTTGAGAAAAAATATGACTATTATGAGTATTGAAACAAAACTTTCTGAAAAATGAAAAATGGAAGTGAAAAAAAAAAAAAAAAGAGGACCTTCTCAGGAGGAAAAAACAACCTTGCATTGAAAAATCAAATGAGGTTAATAGAAGGGAATGTGAAGACTTAAGAGGGATGGCTGGAAATTTGCACATACAGCAGTAGCTTGTATTAGGCTTTAGGCAAAAATACATCAGTGGGATGCATATGAAACAGATCCCACACAGGACACTTCTGATGCAAGCAAAGGCTTACTTCTGTTCGGATTTTCTTCTTCTTTGTGGACATATTTTCCTTATAAAGTATAGGACTATGTAAGTAGGTACAATAATTTATTCCTATCCTATTGATTCATCTGTTTTGCTCCTCCATTCTATTGGGATTACACGAGGGGTCTGCCCAGGATTTTTTTTGGATTGCTCAGTTATACACGATTGCCCTCACAAATTAAATATGGTCGCCATTTATCTTGTACCTTGGGTCCAAAATAATTATTTTTAGGAGCAAGTAGCAAATTACTTTTATTTCCCTTCTTTTCATTAGCCCAGTTCATTCCTTCAAATGACTTATTTGGGGTTTTTTTGATTTTTTTTTTGAGAAACCAGGAACCTATTAGCTAAGTTTGTATCTATTGATGTAAAAATCAAATTCTGAAGAAAAGCCTGAGGAAGCTCTAGGAAGCTCTTTCAGTGGCCCTTCTTTCCTTTGTAGCTGTGTGGTGGTGGCTGTCACCTGCCTGATACACAATCCAAGCTGTGTGAGCTGGAAAAGGCTATCTTTGTGCTTCAATGTTTTTCCCAGGTCCACAAAGACTGCAATTGATTATATCGGTGTGTAGATGGAAAACCATGCCTTTTCCTTACTTCTCCTTGCACTGTTACTTAGGAATGAACATCCATCCACAGCTGAGCAGGAAAACATCCTGGAAGTACCCACAGGGCAGATGGAAGGAAGAATATGTCCCCAGAAAAGGACCAAACCCCTGTTTCTTCTATTTTTACTGAGTGAAGCTACAAGCAAAGAGAATTCGACCCTCTGGCAGCCACACAAAGTCCTTGAACAAAAAAGTGTGGGGCTCACACTGGAATACCATAAAGGTGCTCCAGGGCTGATTTAGGGTGTGGTGGTGATCTTGTAGGAAGCCTTGCATCCTCACATACTGCCTAGAGAAAATGTACACAATCTAACCACCGAACAATTTGTGATTTCCTGCCTAAGTCATCCCCAAAACAAATATATTGAGACCAATTAATTATTCTAAGTATGAAAGATTAGCCTTAATACTGTGTAATTCTAACTCCAGAATGAATCAGTAAAAGGAATTAAATTATTCTTGCACATAATTGCATGGATTCAATGCAATTACGTAGTAAAGTTGACAGCTTTCACTTAATTTATTGTTCTTTAAAATGATTGTGTGTGTTTCTCTAATTCTTTGGAGGGCATGAAAGAGAGAATTACTTGGAAATGAAGACTACTTGGCAATGTGTTTTTGGAAGAGAGTTGCAGGAGCTACCACAAATTCAGCCAATGTTTTGTGTATGGGACAGAAGGATCTGTAGGATGTTTAAAGGAAAGAGTCCTTCATTCCAGTTCTGTTTAACTTGGCTTCAAGTTCGAACTCTTGAATCTGATACTTTACTTTTCTGTTTTCTTCTTTGATCATGAGCCACGGAGATGGGCCTGCACTCATTGTAAAAGCCCAGTGAACCCGATTTCGTTGCTGCAAAATGGTGAGGTAACAGGCACTGCTGGGAAAGCTGCTCCAGCCAGCTCATGTCATGTGAGGCACCTTTGAATCATACTTTGCATGTAGAAGCAACTGATTGTGTTGGCAAATGGAAAAAAATAGTGCTTTGGGTGCCAAAAAGTGCAATTTTCCCAGGTTCTTGGGTAGTGTTTCAGTGGCAGGTCATTTATATTGGATATCAGCCCTTACTGCTGCTCTTCAGCTCCTGAAGAGAGGGGACTGAGACTTCGGACTTGATTCTCCTGCTTGCTAGGGAGAGAAATCCCCATCAGCCCTGAAAATAACTCACTTTAACACATTTCCACCTTTCCTTGGCTTCTAGTCAAGCTGCAGTTTTGGGCTCCATCTTCAGTGCCAGAAAACTGGCAAAACCAAAATCAGTGCAGTGAATGTATCCTAGGATATCTCTTACTATATACATAAAATGCAAGTAAGAAAAAGGAAATATGTAAACATGGGAAAAAAATCTACATGTCCAAAATAAAATCAAATGCATCATGTCAGGGCTGTGCTACAATAAGCCACAACCATATTGAATTAAGTGGTCTAAATGCTGTTTTCTGGTTCAAACACAGACAAAACTTTCAGTAGTCTTACTGATATGGAAGCAAGAAGGTTAAGGTGTCCAGGAAGTAGCTAAGGACAAGCTCATCCTCGAGAAAGAGCCCCTAAAGCCAATGATCTAATTTGGTGATAAGTAGGTTCTGCTCTGTCTTTAATGCAAGGACAGAGTAGAAAGCCTGTTTATGACTTTGATATCTGTCTCAGAGTTTTAAAGATCTCAGCCAAATTTTCTTGTTCCCTAGCCATTAAAATAATTATTTTAGCATTTTCCTTCTATTATTTCTCTTGCCCTCAGAGCTCCACTGAGAATGGCAGGAACTGGAGAGTGGGGTAAGTGGGCATGCATGTTTTGTGATATAACAGAGCAAGGAAGACAGCTCTTGTCCTTGTTCTACCTGTATGCACAAAGGATTCAAAAGCCATAGTGTGACAGCTATTTCAGCATCCTTTAAAATGTAGATTGAATTATTGGGATGATCCCTCTATATAAGAATTTTACTACCTACCTTGGCACTCTTTCACTGGAAATCAGAGATTAGAAGGATTAAGTGGATTCACAAGCAATTTAGAAAGATTGTTCTTGCTTACAATATGCCATAGTTTATAATACTTCAACTTTTTTTTTAATCTTTTAACTTAGTCTAAGATTTTTATCAGCTTCTCCTATGTACATTGTTTATTCTTGTGAAGAATTTAATTTTAATGCTAGGTAAGACAAATCTATTGAACGTTTACTCAACCTCGCAGGATTAATAAATTCAGTAATTTTCTACAGTACTTAGGTTTGCAATTTGCTTAGGCATTATTGATGGCCTAGGTAATCTTGATGGATGTTTCTGCCTGTCTTGGTTTTGAAAGACAGGTACCTGTTAAGGAAGGCAGGAGCTTCTCTTAGAATAGAAAATGTAAACCCCTTCCCTCCAAATTATTATAAATACTAAAATTAAAGGGGCTCTTAGGCAAAGATATGAGGATAGGAGTAACAGTTATTTAATATGTATAAACAAAGTAAAAGAAAACCCAACAAACTATAAATTAATAGGAAAATTAGAACATGATGCAGTATTAAACAAAGAAACAAACCCTGACAGTTAGAATACAACCTGACACCCTGTCAGTCAGGGTGTTGGTAGCAGTCCAGTTGGAGTGGTGGCTCGAGTAGTCCTCCTGGAGTGACAGATGGTTCTGCTGAAGCAGAGATCCTGTAGAAGGGCAGAGTTTTCCTCCAAATGTCCAGTGGTGATGTTGAAGGGTCTGGTCCTTCCTCTGGGAATCCAGTGGGAGAGAAGGTTGCTCCTCCGGGAATCCAGTAGAAGGCAGATGCCTGTTCTATCTGAACTCCCAGATTATATCCAGGTGGGAATGCTTGGCTCCTCCCCCTGGGCAGAGCTTCTCACAATGGGCTGATGTCATTCTCTGAGTCATGGGGTGGGTCCTTGATTGCCCATTAAACAGGAAATGGCTCCTGGAGAGAGTTATCTATGGCTCATGGGTCGAGGCGTTGATGGCCCATTAACAGGAGATGGTCCAGGGGAGGAGGCAAAGAAAAACACTGCCCCTCCTAATTTCAACAGTTCATGAAGATGGAGATAGAATACAGACCTTCTGGAATATTTTACACTGTAACCTAGGACACTGCCTTATGATAGTGGTGAAATGGCTAGAAATGTTATGTTTCAATAGGAAACATTGTTGTTGTCCTTTAAAAAGATACTTTGCAAAGCTGTGCAAAGTAAGGACTAACTGCTTCGTTGCTAAGTATGTGGTATGTCATTCATCTTAGTGGAATGGAAAGACAGGTGTGTTTTAAATGTGCCTGTTTATTGACAGCATTTTTTTACAGGCTTGGGAATTAGTTTAGCTAATTATCACTTCAGTAGTGATAATGTAAAGTGCAAATGCAGCCAAAATACTTTGCAAGAGGATGGGATGGCTTAAACTCATTTAGGAAGTAATTTGTTCATTCTCTGTGCAGAATCAGAATAACTTTTTTATTATTATTATTATTATATGGGATTTTACTTTTAGCATTGGATAAAGCTCTCAATATTATTGCCAATCATCAGTTACCCAACTGGAAAATATGCAATGGGCTGCATCCTTAAGTGAAATCAAAATAGCACACAAGTGTGATGATGCCCTGCAGTTTGATTTGGATAGTAACCTGTCATTTAGAAAAAACAATCAGAAAAAATCTTTCCAACATGTAAATAACAAAATTTTAAGTATTTTCCATTAAATTATAGTAGCACATCATGTTTGATAGACACAGCTCTAATAGCCACTGCCAATACAAATAGAGTATCCTAAGCACATACCTACTAAATTCAGCATGCTTTTCCTTCTGTTTGAAATGAATAAAAATCCCAAAGCAAAATAAAACATTTTTAGTTAGCCTTGAAGTGGAGTTGAAGGGATGACAGAGGTTTGGCAAATGCCTGAGGATAAAGAGTAGCTCTAGATATTCTGGCTTAAATTCAGCAGAGCACATCCTCTTGCACAGTGTATGGCTTAGGCTGGGGGAAAGGCAGGTGTTGGTAGGTTTTCAGATCTCTAAAGACTTGGATAGGGAGCAAGAGCTTTAAATTCGATTTAGTTTCTGCAAAGCTGTAGGGAGCCAGTCACCTTTTCAGAGATCTACACCTACTTCTGTTGGTGTCAATGGATTGTTACTTTCCACACATCTCTGAAATTCATTTGGATGATTCTCAGTCTCTTTAAGCACTAATATTCTTAAGAAAATGCACACTTCAATGCCCAGTTGCATTCCAGAGATGCTTAAAAGTGACCTATCCACAAGTCACTGTTTTACCAGCTGTTGTTATAATATGACAGATGTACTTTACTGCACTTATATGTCAAAAATTACTGTTTGTGCAATTAGCTTGTTCCTTTTTGTATCTAAACCTCCTCTCCTCTCTCCTCAGGGAGTACTAAGTGGCAAGTCAAACTCATCAGCGAAGAAGCTCAGTCACCATGAGAACACCTGCTGTCTGCAGGTACTGATTACCTACCTCAGTCCCACAGGGACCAGTGACCTTATACCTTGCTTCTTTTCCCCTCCTCTAGCTCTGCTCCACTGGAATGACTGCTCTATCCTCCAGCTGTTGAATGGATTAATACAATTATGTGAAACTCCAGCAGTTGTGCTTTGCCCAGACTGAGGGTCAAATTTCTTATATTGAAAAAAAAACAACAAACCAAACCCAAAACCCTAACCAAGCAACAAACCAGAACACAAATCAAACAAAACTAAACAAAACAAAACAACAACAAAAAAAAAAAAGCCGACAAAAAAATCCCCAGGCAAGATTTCTGGGCACATCAGCTACTCAAAAGTGCAACAGTTAAGCAATAAAAGGCATTGCATCTTCTACTACACTTGCTTTCTTTGCCTTTACACTTTTGTGAAAGCAGCAAATACCAAGCCTTGTGTTACAAGCTATATACCTCTTGACCTGAAATCCCTGTTTTGAGCTCAATTTCACTTAGCCATTTGGTTTGTTAGAAACATTGAAAGCTTATTACTTGCTTTGTTAAGAGTATATCTCGAACTTTTATTAAGAGCATGTCTTTCCTTTTACCTTGTGCATAGCACTTCCCAGTTCCTGTGACAGATACTCCACATTCATACCATTATGCTCTTTGAGGAAGGGTATTTTCTCCCCCTTTTTTCTGGTTTTCCTGTTCTCCACAGAAATCTTACCTTCCCAGTCTTTCAAAAAGTGTTTTGCAGGTGCTGGGCTAATCATATGTGATATGCACAGTTTCTGCTTTTTGTTTTTTGGTACTTTTCTGGAACTATTTAGCTGTACCACAATGGGGTTCACTGTTTCATTCCCATTGTGCTGAACTGATGCAAGTCCTTGCATTGACTCAGAACACCTTTTATATTAAAATATGAGTGTCACATGCAAATTAAAGAGATGGGTGAGAGAAGTAAACAGGGAATACACAAGGAAGGCTTGCACCCAGTAATTTTTCAGAGCACTGCAAATGACTGTATCTGAACTGTGCTGCTGCATTATAATGATCTTCAAAGATAGGTGCCTCAGTAAAAAAAGGTTAAAATTATACAAAATTTTACCAGCAGAATAAGGTAAAGATTGGACCTCTCAGTTTTGAGGACCCAAGTTCCTGGTAAGATCCCAAACCAGAACCACTTTCTGCCTGTGCTGCAGTGTCCTCCAGTCATGGGCTGTGCAGCAACCCCAGGAGTGAGCAGATAGAAGTTGTTCTCAGGAGTGGGGTGACTAAAAGGCAAGATCAGGAAAGAGACATCCACACTTTTCTTCCTGGCTGAATGCAGAGGGAAAGCAACAGCCTAGGTGATTATGGCCCACAACTGTTTTGTGTTGCTTCTGACTCACCTGTGTATTGGCAACCAGGGGAAAAAACCCACTGCAATTTTATTTCAGATATAGATTATTCTTCTTGCTGTCAGTAGCATAACACCAATATAAAAGGAATTTTTAGGGAATCAATATTTTTATGGGTGTTTGAAATACAGGTCCGTAATAATGAGGCAATAATAGTGACTGCTGCTGATGTTGTGGTGGTGGCCTGATTTCTGGTTATGCCTTAGACCCTAAAACCAAAATGGACAGAGAACAAAATGGGAACAGAAGTTCTTGTTAGGACTTTGATTTTTCTGTAGGTTAGTAATTACTATATCTATTCTTTGTAGAAAAGAGTGAGAAGATTTTCTGACCAACTAAAGTTAGCAAGAATTTACTTACAGACTCCAGAAAAATCAGCATCAGGACCTCTGTGTGCATCTACACCATGTAGTGTGACCTGGGCTGTATTCAGTACTTCTCCTAGACCACATGATATCATAGATTATTTAATCAGAGGAGTATTAAAGGGATTGTAGGTATTGGTTCCTATGGCAATTCAGTCCCTTTTCTTCACACATAAAACCTGATTTCCACATAGTCACTTCCAGATTGGAGTTCACCACTACAACCATCCCTAATGCTCTTAACAGCTCCATATTTCTGAAATGAAAATATTTTTAGTTCATCTGCATCATACCTGCCAAAGACTCTGCTTGCCTCTCTTATCTGTAGCCTTTCACATTTACAGAGCAGAGACACATGGTTAGCAAGGAAAACTAGCAATGCTCTAATTCGGTGACAGTGAGACGCTGTAAAGCACCTGAAAGCTTTAAACCACCAGAAAGAAAATATTTTTGCACAATAATCTTTAGGCTGTGGTTCTGCAGACAGACCAAAAAGGTGTACAAACACCCTGACTATTTGAGCAACTAGGGATACATCACCTTAACAATATTAAAGAGTCAGTTAATGTCTTTTTTAAAAAGCACGTGTGTTTAAGAGGTGAATGCTCAATGGAAATAAACACTGGTCTCACTGTGCTCCTTGCCAGTTGTGTAAATTATGTAGCACCAGCTATGTCAAAGGTCTGAGGTACATCGGCATTAATGAATGCACAGTGGAGTTTTACACTAATTAATTTATCTTGTCAGATTGTGACAAAGTACTTTCCAATAAAATTTGCCAAGTCACAACCCCTGATCAGCCACCAGACAGCAATTAACAAGATGCTTCAATGATTTTACTGTAATTCCTCACTGCAAATCCAAAGGAAAGCCTGGAGTATCAGAATACACCAGTAAAAGTTGAAGAAAAATGGACTTGAAAAGAGTTAGGAATATCTGAACAATTTTTAAATTAACAAGAAAATCTTACAGAAAATTAGATAATTTTGTAAAATACCTTTCTTTTCAAGCAGTGACTATCTTGATGCAAGGAAGAAATAAAACAGTAGATCTGCCAAATGGGTTTGGAACTCCAAACACTGAGGATAGAAAAAATAAATATTTCTTTCTCCACTGCCTACTTTATCACCTGTTTCCTTTACTTGGAGGCACTAAGAAATCACAAGTGTTATTTGCCAGAACTCTTTCATATAAATGAAAAATATTTTCTGTCTCATTATTTTCCTTCCAGAACTCCTGATCTGGAAAGCCGGTGACATTCATCTCATGCTTTTATCTGGAATGATATTCTTGGAGGATGAAATATGATTGTTCTGAAGATTCAGGACCATGCAACTCTGCCTTCATTTTAATTTCCTTATCCCATTCTCCACTATTCACACTATTTTCCTCTTTCATGTACAATACCTTTTATTTTTTTCCCCCCCTAAAGAAAATCTGCAGCTTAATTTCCAGGGAAGCACAAAAGATTTGCCTCCTATCAGCTTCTGGCAGAGACCAGAGAGAACTGATCTGCAAAAGCTGCTGTTGACTTTGTACATCCAAATTACACACAGTTCAGTAACCATCATAATGCTGGCACATATATCAGTATGTTAAATTTAAAGATTGATAAGATGTCAAAACATATATTAAGACATGAACCCCCAAGGCTGCCTGCACTGATGCAGTTCAGCATCAGCCTGATATTCTACAGTATCCTACAGGTAATAAAAAGACAAAAAGTAAAGCAAGATATTATCACACATGGCTTGAACACAAACCGCTCAGACTAATGGGAATAATTATCCTGCATCATCTACATTTTATTTGATGGGAGGTAGAAGGAAGCTGTAGTTGAGAAGAAACTTATTTTTCCCCTTTTAATTAAAACATCTCCCCAGAGATAATTACATGTACTGTGTCAGAGTAATAATATTAGCTCAAACCAGAGTTATCTCAGTCTTTACAGCCCCTTCACTGTGCTGTTACTGATGTGATCTCAGTTGTTTTCAGGATGCAACGATAGACAAGCTTCTTGTCTTCCCAAAAATCAGAAAGACCTCCCCAGGGATGTTATTATTCAAGGAAGTCTTTGTGAATATGCTCAACTTTCAGTCTCCTTTGTGTTTAAAAATGAGCTTAAAATACAAAACATACTCAAGACAGGGAATGACACAAGTGCGTCTTCCCTCAGACCCAAAAAGGTAGAGTGGGGAAAATTTTCAGCTTGCCTGAAAAAAGGATGAGTTATGCCCAGATCTTTTTGGAAGCTGACATGTGATTATGGGAAGGTGTCTCCAGCTCTGCCAAATCTCATTCACTTACCGGGCCCATGTTGTCAGTGAGCTGTGGGTTGGGTGTGCCTGATGTACAAGTGCCTGTGAAATGCACCCACAGGCTACACCTCTACACCCTGGCACCTTTAAAATGTGTGCAGAGAGCTCGTGGCTGCCTGATCGGTAAGCTGGTACTGTGATTCATTTGCACTGTGCTGTGCTGCCTCTTGTGGGCTCAAAACATTTCAAAAGGGATGTGCTCAGGAGACAGCTCCTGCACTGGTTGCTGTGAGAGTGCCCACAACATGAAAAAGAAAAAGAACTTTTAAGAGTGTGACTATTGAAACTACTATACTCTTTGAATAACATCTGAATGACTTCTTTCTAGGGACCAAGAGCATCTATCAAATGAGCTTCAACACATAAGGCTTCATCTGACAGGGTTTTTGCATGTTTAGTATATGTGTAGTGTAACAATACTTAGTCACTGGCCATGCTTTTCTGCTTGTTTTAGTTTCAGATTTGGAAAAAAATTTTCTGATGTGATAGTGCTGTGGTTGCTCTTCAAAGATATTTATCATATAGAGCTGACATCCCCAGAAAAGTTTTATTGAACTGATTTTCTATCCCTAAATTAACAGTTTGAAACCAGTGGATGCCTGTTGTGATTGCTTTTACCATCTGACAGACTTAGGTGCACACTGTTTTGTAATTCTTTTGTGACTTATAGTACCCAGATGCTTTCCCTGTGCCAAGTACACAGAAACAGTGTATAGATATGGGTGTACTAAAGGAAAACAGGATGAGAAAATAATTTAGGAGGGTGCAGATGCCCATTCTCATTTTCCTCCTGTGTTAAGACATCTCATCTGACGTGTCATTATTATCAGCAATACAGTGTTGTGACAGTCTGCTCTGAAAGGTGTTCTTAATTTGTTTTTTGTTTTCCTGGTACATTTTTCAGACAGACAGTGGGCTCCATGTTTTGCAACTAGCTGCTGAATAGCTGAGAGCATTAAAGGCAGCTCTGGACACAGAGCATCCCTGGCAGTCTCAGGTGCTTCATGGTGTTTCCCCCTCTGGTGACCCCTGGCAGCAGCCTCTTGCTGGCTCCTGCAGGGTGGGGGTAAATGCTGCAATGGCTCCACACCTCCATGGGAGGAGATTCCCCTCCTGAGGGCTGCTCAGCTCTTGCACAGTGGCCCTGGGCTGACACAGTGCCCTGAGGCTTTCCCAGCGCTGGAAAGGGGGACACAGCCTCTTCTTTCCAAAGTGATGGAGGGAGGGATGAGACACTGGACCCGTAAAATTACTTCATATATTTGAAATCTGTTTTGTTCCCAGTCACCTCACTTTTCAGTCATGCTTCCAAATAGACTGGATGATGATGCCCAGCATGCCAAAGGCAGTGATCAGTAGCAAAAAAAAAAAGAAAAAAAAAAGAAAAAAGAAAAAAGAAAATAATCATCTAATGGCTGAATCAAAGAAAAAAAAAATGTTAACAACACAATTGTTGGGAAAAAATTAGGTTTTCTCGCCCAAAGCTACTGCCAGAGTCTGTTTTACTCATGAGACACAGTCCACTACCCTATGGTGGCTGAGACTTCTTATCTCCAAGATGCCAGAGGCTGTCAGTTATTTTCCAGTCTAGGTTATGTACAGCAGTATGTCATGGCACCAAAAATAATCTGAAAACTTCCACTCATCAACAAAGCATTTCAGATGTTGCTTAAGCTGGCAGTGGCACAAATAATTTATGAGGTTATTTCTTTTTCAGGCATGAGCAATTCTATGAAATGAAATGTAAATTGAGTGTGTTCAAAGCATTGTCCAAACCAAGGAATCTAACACACACAGCTGTTCTATGTAAGAGTTTTAGATCTTTGTTGCATTGAGAAAACAGATACTTACTAACCAGAGCCGCATTTCTGATGTTTTTGTTGGGCAAAACTTATAGATTTATATTAGTAAAAAGAACCAAGTAATGACTGTGGAAACATGAGTAAACATATAGAAATGTATTTATAAATACAGTCAGATAAAGGGGAAAAAAGGCAGAACAGCAGCTAATGACAGGTATCAGAATAAAAGGGCTTTGTGTGCTGAAAGGCAAACAAATGCCCAAAGCTACCACACCAGTTGAATTTCATGGATGTGCAGAGTCTGCATTTCTCTGCCAAAATAACACAGCAGAGAGATTTTATGCTCTAAGCTGCTGCTGTCATGGTCACAGAACTCAGAAAAGGGTTGTTGGAGGCTCATGCTTTTAATGAAAATGTTCAAGATCCAGTAGTGGATTCCAAAACAAAACTCACACTAGGGAGCAGGTCTGGTATCTCCACCAAAAACCTCAGTCAAAAACCAGTACTGAATGCTGGTTTTCCTTTTTTCTTCCTTTACTTACTGTGTCTACTCACAATGCCTCTCTATTTTTTGAATTCTACTCTTGCCACCAATGCAAATTCTTTAGAGGATCTCCATCTCATTTGATGAGCTCCACTGAAACAAATGCAAGACGTGATAACGCAGTTACCAGTTTAGATTTGGCTCTAAGCTTTTGCTCCCGGTATCCCAACCTTGCTGTCTCAATCCAGGATCTCTAAGGAGATCCGTGAGTCCTTTTTGGAGGAGATGGAGGGCTGTCGCTGGGGCATAAGGGATGCTGTGAGAGGCTCTTAAAAATGAATGGAGAACAGACATGCTTAAGGATGTTCTGCTTAAGTGAAATTCTCTGATCTATACCAAAGCAATTGTAACATCTATTATGCAGTTGGATAAAGAATGGCAAGTGATGTACCTCTTGTTATTTATCTGCTTTCAGGGAGTTTTAGGGACATTAACTTTCAATAGAACAAATGCCCTGTGGACTCTTAGTCTTTGATGACTCTTGTTTAGCAGGTACTCCAGGAAACCTACAAGAGATATTTTTCATTGCTTGTTTGTAAGGTGTATTGCTAAAGCATATTTCTTACGTGTTTTCTTTCCTCTGAGATTTTAACAGAATATCTTTCTCAGTGTTGGCTCTCAGTATGCTGATAGCACTTACACTGGGACCCCAGACAGCAATTTTTCACAAGTATTTTAACTTTAGATGAAAGTAAGTTTATGGGCATATTTTCTCAGCAGCAGATCTTTCATTATGTTTACATAGAAGGATGCACTGTGGATAGGCTGGGAGATTGGATGTCAGCAGATCTGGTCAGTTCATGCATGCCTACTCTTTGAGTGAATGTTAGTTTCCAGGCTACCCACTCCACAGACATCTAATTTATTCCCGTCTGGGAATAAAACAGACATCTGGTTTATTCCCGTCTCAGCTTGTTATTTGATACTGTGACAACACACTTGATTTCCCCACGGTGCAAATAACTTCTGAAGCCTCACAAGGAGAGATCTCCTGCAATCTCCATCAGCTGGACTGTCTGTCCATCTGTGGCTGCCGGCCCCTGGCTGTACCCCCTGCAGAATGGGGCTCCTGCCCTGCTCTCTGTGTGACTCTTCCCCAGTCGGTAGCAACCCTATCTCTGACTGGAGGCCCCTTCCAGCAATCCACTTACTCCACAGAGGCAGCAGAGGCTCCATGCTCATGAAATAAGATCTGCAACTTGGCAGGGCTCTCTGGTCCCCATTTCTGCTTGAGTGGGGACTATCCCCTGTGCTGGATTCGACTTTATCTCACTCTGTGTAGATTGTCGTATGTGAGAAAAGTGTACATTGGTTATATTTTGGGTACTACTAGATGGACATGATGAGCACTCATCATCCAGCTGATGATATTTACCTCTGGCGGAGCAGAAGCAGTTCTGGTTTGAAATTAATTTCACCGGTGCCAAGTAGTGCCAGTGGGTTTGAAAGCAGCTTGAGCAGAGTGAAATCCAGGAAGCAGTGAGTCTCACAGAGTGTGAGATGAGAGACTCTGGGCTTAGCATCAAGTCCTGTTGCATTTTTGAGCTGTTGGACCAAGCAGTGCCACTCAGAAAGAGCAGAAGATCCAAGTGAGATCTCCACTGCTTTAGGCACTGAACAGACAGCATCGGTCCTTCTGGCTCCGTCTGCAAGAGTGAGGACCAGCACCTCCATCTGAGAGCCTCAGCAGGCTCTCAGGGATGCAGCCTGAAAGCTGATCATCCCTTCCTGCTGCTCTGTTTACTTCATCACCAGACCTTCCACTATGATTGCATCAGTGTTTGCAGCCGTGGGGCTGGGACTCCCATTACACTGCCCAGAAACGTGTGTGCCACTCTCCTCTGATGTGGGGACAGTCTCTCCCCGTAAAAGAGCT
Source organism: Bombycilla garrulus (assembly GCA_013400315.1). Classification (NCBI taxonomy): domain Eukaryota; kingdom Metazoa; phylum Chordata; class Aves; order Passeriformes; family Bombycillidae; genus Bombycilla; species Bombycilla garrulus. The sequence goes on along the minus strand of VXBU01012400.1, from coordinate 501,621 downwards.
GCTCAGGCTCTGCAGTTCTCCCTGCCTGTCCCCTGTGCCTCCAGGCTCTCCTGGTCAGGCCAATCAGGCCAGATCACCCTGCTGTTTTCTGCACCTGACTATGGAGATGAGGGCAAGGCCATGGCATCTGAACATCTGCTCTGCAAAACCCAGTATTGTCCTGGTTCATTTTTTCATCTATTTACAGAGAGAGATTAAAAAAATATAGCAAACCAAAAAAAAAAAAGGGATGAGATAATGAAGTTGTTTAGCATAAAACCAAATTTAAACTTAGAGCTATAGGTTAGGCAAGCAGCTCTGGCAGGTCTGACCAGAGGATTTTGCTGAGACAGAATGATGGATCCTGTACACTGGCTGCCTTTATGCGGCTCTGAGGAAGTATTTGTTTTCTTGTGTTCTTTTTTTGGTGCATCTGTGAAAAAATCAGCTCCTGATGCTTGTGTTTCAGCTCTGCACACCCTCACTGTCAGCCAGGCATCTTTTGCACTGCCTTTTTTGTAAAAGTGGAGTAAAACCTCATTTTATATTTGTCATTCACATCTGGAGGTTCTCCAAGGTCTATCATCATTTTAGTGTGAAGCCCACCTCACCTCTGCAGTAATATTTTACTTCTTTGTAGATGGGATACCTGATTGCATTCAGGTGTCTGCTTGGGTAGATCAAAATTTAGTGATGTACCATGATTAGTGAACCCACCCTTTAGTGCAAATGCTTATTTTGTGGAAATGTGCAGAAATATCCTCTCCCTCCTTTACCAACTCTTCCGCTTTTGCTTTGGCCACTAAAGTGTTCCTGTGAAGTGAGAAGTGCTCTGTGCCATAACTTTCCATTGATGTTTTGGCTCCATCTTACCCTGAAAACTAGGATTTTTACTGAGAGGGAGAAAATTGACATTTCTTCAGTCAAAATTGTAAGCAAAAATTTTATCTCAGAGTGGGAAAATTCAGATTTTCTGTCAGAATAGAAATGTGTTAAAAGCACAATTAAACCTAGTAGGTCTGGAACTAGCATTTGGATTTCTGCAGCTTGCCAGAGTTCTAAGAGGAGGTTCTTTTGTGAAAAAATCATCACTGTTTATGTAGGAAATGTTTCTAATCTACTTATTCTTGGGGTTTTTTGAAAGCATTGTTTTAAAACCTGACAAAATCTACCAAATAGCCCTTGCATGATGCATAATGTCGACTATGCCAGATTCAATAAAACCAGCATGCTAAATGAGCCAAACCACAGAGCTTTAATATGACTGTTGCTGTTTATTGATATTGTTCAGTTCCAGTAAACTCCTGCCTATTCCTGGAGTGTAAAGTTATGAGTCAGATCTTCTTTGATCAAAATCACCCTAATGCATGGTAGCAAGATAATACATTGCAACAAATCCTACCTATTGAAAGCAGAACTCTTAGGGAATGTTCTGTGAAGTACCATAAAAGAAGCACAAAATGCAACGGGGCAGAGCTGGATTCAGCACTGCTCTCAGTGCTGGGTTTGCCTCTTAAGGTGTGCAAAGGTTCAGCTGCCTTGGGCCTGTGGGTGGTCCCTGCGAAATGTCCACGACTCTGCAGTGAGGTTGCAAACAGACATTGCTGAGATGGAGAACATCTTGAAGCAATCCACTCCTTAGACTTTGATCTTCCACTAAAAGCCACCTCTTCTAACTGCTCCAGCCCACTCAGTCTCATTCTTTACACTGGGCTTTTCAGTTTGTACTGGCGAGGAAGATTGTCCTCATTATCTGCTAAAGAATAATTGCACTTCTTTAAACTTGTTTTTTGTCTGATGAAACACTGCTGTGATCTTCCAAAAGACAGAGGGATATTTCTTCTTAGAATCAGAATGTATTTTTTAACAGTCCAGGAGTACTTTGGAGGCTTTATGGACATCTTTGCTGAAATACAGCAGGTTATTTCTATCACTCAAATCCCTGCTAAACCAGAAAAAGACTCAGGGAGAAATGTTTCAGGTATTGCCAGGTTCAAGTTTTAGGAGCGTTTTGGTCTCATAGTGGCAATTTTCTCCCTGTTGTTTTAAGCTCACAATTCTCATTCTGTTAACTTTGGATGTTATATTTGAAGGTGAAGTATAGATCAAATGAAGTAAGTTAAAGGGTAGAATACTCTTCTCTTACCCAGACATTGCTGGGTCTTGAGGCAGTCTTGTGTTCAGCAGAGTGCTAGGTGAGACTATTTGAAACGCTTGAACCCCCTGTGCATATAAGCCCCTTTGGTGGACTTTGGGTGGGATCCCAGGCTCTCCCTCCCTCTTTTTATCTCCATTGTTGACCCATTTGACCTCAGAGGTAAAGATGGAAAAAGTCCTGAGGACTTCTCACTGCGAAATATTTCTCAAATGCTGTCCTTAGCCAGAACAGCCTTCTCATTCCCTCTTGAGGCTCTACAGTGTCCTGCTGAACCAAACCCCTGGCTGATGGTTTGGGGAGAGGAAGGAGTGCTGCTGAGCCGACTTCAGCACACACATGAATGCTGGGAATATTCAGATTATATTGACTCTCCCCTCAGTTCTCACTTGCACTTGGGATAATATTTGGTATACAAAGAAGGCAGTGAGGTACAGGCAAAGCAAACTTGCAAGGGTTTTTTGAGCCAGCTTTTGTCCTCTGACTGGATTATGGATGGACACAATTGCTGTGGATGACAACAGTTTGTTCACAGCTGTGTTAATCAGGATGAGACACTTAGGACTTTGCATGATGAGAGAAAACAGAGATGAGGAAACACATTACACATAAATTTTTTGCCTTAGGACCTGTTTTACTGTAGAAAGTGATTGAAGAGCTTAATCACTTCTGAAGGACGAAAGCCTGTGTTTATCATGCACTGCAAAAAAGCATAAGCCTTTTCTCTTACAAGAAAAGAAAGAGGGGAAACAGAACCCCAAGAATACTTCTGCACCTCAGGAATGGCTTAAGCGAAGTGCAAAGGGAGACAGTGCTGTGCATGTGTGCAGAATCAGTGAAGAAATCAATCATAGGGCCTGTAAGGATGTCATAGCAGGAAATAAGTACCTGTAGGGATGACATCTTGTTTCTCTGCTACCAGGTCCTACAGTGTTTTGGTCTTGTGGGAGTTAAGCAATTTATTTGAACAGTTATTATTCAGGGAGTGTCCATTGCTTTCCTAAATAAAAAAAAAATGGAGAAGAAGGAGGCACAGTGACTTTTTACTCTTTGATTTCCTACATCACAGTATTTCTGAAGGCAGCTAAAATCTTCCCTGAATTAAAATAAGGATAATATAGTCATAATATTTACAGTCAGCAGTTGGCCTTGCTGATGAGTAAGGTGTACTTAAGGATGTATAAATCAGTTCAAATAATTCAAAGATTTGCAAAAATCTTGTTCAAAACAAACGGTTTAGTGAGTCCCAGTCTGTGAAGTTGATGTGGATCCTTATGCATTTTTATGGAGCCCAGAACAATAATAAGCCATAAATCCATGCTTCTAGCCAAGCGTGGATGTTCGTGCAACAGCTGGTCTTAATTCAGTGAAGAATGTAGATGTTTCTTGGACGTCAGAAAACATCATCTTGGTTCAGAGTTAGTGTGTCCAGGGCTAAAGGTGGGCACTTAAATACCTGGAACTCTGCCACGTGCTCTTTAACTAGAGGTTCACATTGGGGAGAGCCTCTCAAAAAACTTTCCTTCTTTGCTCTCTAAGAAGTTGTCAAGGGTCTAGGACATGTTGAGTAATCTTTCTGAAGTGCTCTGGCTTTCTTTCAGCTGGCTTCTGATAAATGGAAGCCTTGCTCCTTGTCGCAAATCATATCAAGTTTAATGAGTATAATGAGCTTTCTGCTCTCAAATTGCTTATTGATTCTCCTATACTACAGACTAATTTGTTAATGAAATAGAAATACACACCAGACATTCAATTGGTCAAGGGACTTTGCCCCATGTGCTTTATATAAATGATACAAAACTTGTCATATTTATATAATTTGGACTCAGCACCAAGTTGGCTCATCAAGAGAGTTTTCTCAGTAGGACAATTGTTTTCCTGTGAAAATGAAGTGATTCTTGGGACATTCAAGTGATTTACTCAGTGGTTTATTGTCATGGTATTGGTTTTTTATTCAGTTTCTCAAGAAGTTAGGACTAAAATGCTGACAGTCCAGAGAGTTTCTGGAGTGTGGGGAGGAAACAGCTTGTGATCACTCACAGATAGTAGTAATCTGCAGAGGAGAGAGAGAGACAGACCCATGTGAGGAAATGGGATACAGAGAGGGAGCCTTGCTCACAGGGCAGTACTTGGGAAGAGGTGGGGGCATGACTGCTGTCTGCCACAAGCACTGATTTGCTCTGCCAACACTATTTTGCCTACAATTTGGCTTTAAAGCTGCCCTGTGCCACTGCTGGTGGGGGAAAGGAAGGGAATTACTTATGCAAGACACGATCAAATGTTTCCATTTCAAATTAACAAACTTCCCCCCAAAGCAGTGTGAAAGCACAGCTCCCACACACAGCCCTCTGCTCTGCCAGAGCAGAGCATGTGGGACACTGCCCTGGCTGCTTCAGGGATATCTGATGTTGTGATTTTGTCCCTCCCCACGCCTCTGCATTGCAGGAGTTGTAGCATGGCTGTTACCCCCGGCTCAGAACTGCCTCCTCTGGCTGCTGCTCCTTTCTCTGCCAGCCACTGAGAGGAGCAGGAGCTTTTCCTACCAGTGCTGCTCGGTGAGCAAGAGCACTCACTGCTCCTTACTTTCTCACCCCAAGTATTTAGTCACCCTTCAGGGAATGAGATTGGCACTATTCAGGTGCATGTAATCAGTAACAACCCACAAAAAGGAGGCTCCTGAAGCAAATGGTTTGGGAATAGGCCATTAGCCAGAAAACTGTTCTAAATTTTTTGCTTACTCTTCTGGACAACAATTTCTCTGACAAATCGGGATTCATTTATGGCTGATTCACAAAAGGAAGATTAAATTCATCAGACCGTGTATTTAAAATGAATAGTTCAACATGCTCCTGGCTGAAAATGTATCACTCCGCTAAATAAGTTTAGAGAAAAGATTAATACAGGAAGACTCTCATATGTAAAGCTCAGCAAGTTCATGAATATTTTCAGGATAATGGCTTTCATTTCCCTGTGCAAATTCACAAGACTCTTTCAGCTTGTGGCTTCTTTTTCCGAGATCATTGTGTCCTGAGGAATGTATTACTATTTTTCAGCTTGAAGTTGGCTCTCTCCTGAGCTGTATTGCAGTCACATGAGTGTTCACCATATTTTCTTATCTAATCGCTGCAGGTAAAGTAATGTATTTCCATAATTTTTCATTTTTCTGTAATTCCCAATTTCTTGTTGCATAGTAGCAGTTCCTCTGTTTTCCAGCACACTGACAACTGTGGCTGTTGCAGGAAAACAGCTCTCACCATGCTACACTACAGAAATAAATATATTTACACAGCAGGTGGCTTGTATTTTTAGACCTCTGAATTTCATGGGATAATTTTAGACTTTGAACCAGAAATGTTTTAATTAGCCTTATTTTATTTTTAAATATAGCTTAAGGCCAGGAGTTTTTCTTCTCCTCTCTCTAATGAGTCAGTCCCTGGGAGTTTTGACCTCCTGACAGATTAAGACAGTGAGAGAGACACTTCTTTCACCTCCCCTCTCCCCGTGGCAAGAATAGAAAATATATGGGGATATAGNATGTATAGATTTATGTTATTATATTATTATATCTATATTTCAGGATATAGAAAATATCCTGCAGTGGGGCCATGCATAACCTAGAGCCCAACTTGGTTACTTTCAGTTCCCAACATTTTCCATTGGCTGACTTGTCCCCTTCCCCTTCCCTTTGTTATCAGTGTCCTCTCAGTCACTTTGCAACTTGTGTGGGAATGCTCATAGCCAATTCAAAGTGAATTTGGAACACAATATTTATGTGCTATTAAATGCCTTGCTGTAATTTGAGCATGACACCCACCACTTTTTTGCCATTTACTAATGTTTTTAATCCATCCCAAAAGCAATCAAGGTGGTGTCACAAGCAGTATCATGGGCTGCTCATCACTCACAGTTTCATTACCTAGTGAAGGTCTAGTGATTTTTCGTTGTCACATTTATTCTAATCATTTACAAGGAATAGAAGTTTAGAGTTGATCATGAGTGTCAATTAGACCAAGGCTTTACAGTATGTGAAAACATTGCTGTCATTCACTGTTTGCAATAGCAGTGATAACACTAAGTGGAAGAGAATTCTTCACTGATAATTTTCTGTCACCTCCAAAGTAAATATTGAAATAAATTTCTCTTTGCTTGGCCTTGACTTTTGTGTTCTTAGTGTTTGATCACGGCAGGAGAATAAACAATCTGTCATTAATATTTCACCAAGAAGGTCAATTAAAAAAAATCAAAAAGTGATTAATATAAGAGTTTCCAGTTGGGGTGAAGTGACATCTGGATCTCTTAATAAACTGTGTTTAGTTTTCTTTTAATGGTAATAGATCCCATTTGACCCTGTGAAGAGGCAGGGCTGTCAAGACAGCATTTGGACACTCAGACAAAAGGTTCCAGAGAAAAGGTTTATGGGCATAAAGAGTCCCACCAAGGTGGACCAAACAGATGAAAAAAATTGGGATATGTGAGTAGCATAATTTTTTCCCCCCACAACCCCAAAATACAGAGCTGGTAGTGCAGGAAGATGAAGAAAGGACTGAAGAGGACTGGCATGGTGATTTGCTCTGTGCTATAGGGGAGGCTGCTGAGGATATTCATTAGTTACCTTAGAAGCAGATGTGGGATGAATGGATGTAGGGACTTCAAGGCCAGCTTTTTGCTGTCTGAGACATCTCTGACTGTAGTAGACTGAGTCTCCTGAAAACCTTCAGCATTTTCCCTCCAGGGGCTAATAAGAGGCATAATAGATGTGGCTCCTCTGACTCCAGGAACACCTCCTAATGGCTAGAGAAGGGCAAGTGTGACTCACTGCTTTACTACATGATTTGTTTGCTTTTTTAAATTTAAAAACAAAAAATCCCCAGCCAACCAAAAAAAAAATCAATCCTCTAACATTCATGTGGACATGGATCACTACAGCCTGCTTGATTTTTGAAACATCATACCATATGTATACTTTTTTTATTCTCCCTCCCTGCCTTTCTTAAAATCATCAATTTCCCTCTGGATGAGAAGTGTGTGGTGCATCAGCTCCACTGCTCAAAAAGCTCCTCCACCCCAGTACAGATGTCTTCAACTTCTCGCTCCATTTTCAAATCCAAACAGAAGGACTGGTGTACAAGCCACAGACTGATTTAGGGTTTGTTTCCACAAGAGTTCTTATTGGTGTTGGCTTCCTACTATAGCTCTGAAGCTTTTACCTCCTACCTTGCTGTGCCTGTGGCTCCAGGCTCATTCACTCCTTTGGTTTGTGTCCAACTTCAAATGACTAACTGCTCCCTTTGCTTCAGACTGAAGGTCTCCTGAGTCAGTGCAGCTCTGCCTGTGATGAGTTCCTCTGAGTCAACCCCACTGCCTGTTTGCAACCCTTCTTGTGCACCCTTGGTGCAGTCCGGTGTCTGAGGGCTTTTATTCAAATGCTGGGAATTGCCTCACCATGTGATATTTCTTCAATGTGTGCATGGTACCCTGGGGACTAGAGTACCTCTGCTATGACCCTTTAAAATGATTAATTTTTTATCATCTCCTCATCATCATGAGGATATTTGCTGCTCAGGTATCCTCTGCATGGCCATTCTCTGTTAGTGTGTTGTGGGTGAGTTCTGGGTCATTCCTTCAGGGCAGGTTATTCAGTCCCTATCCAGCTTCTGAAGAGGCAGTCTTGTTTTCTACTTTGTCCTCTGATTGAAAGCATTTCCCACATATTTTTCCTGTTACACAGAAGTCAGTACCTCAGCTCTGCACTACAGTTCCAATTTGCCTCTTGTGGTCATTAACATATGTTGCATTTCAGTGTTCCCTGTTGTCACATATGTGAACTGTTTTCATTTTTTGCTGAAGTCAGTGCTTGTGGATGCAGAGCAAAAATCCTGCTTTTCCTTCACTTCTTGCAGCTGCTCTCTGTTTTTCAGTCCCAGCTGCAAGGGCTGCTCTGCGTCCTCACTCAGCATGCTTGCCATTTTTTCAGCAATGGCTCGGGGATGGGCTCTGGGCTCTTCCACAGAACTGCCTGTGCTAGTGCCTAGTCTCTAGGTGCTCTGCCTAAGTTACACATCCCTGCACAACACTGGCTCTTCTCAGTTTGTGCCAATCCTGCATTTGGCAATAGAAGCGAAGCTGCTGGTGGGGGACTGTGAAACTCGTGCCTAAGATTCCAGGGCCTCCAGGGCCTCCAGGGCTTCTAGCCTTCTTTTCACAGGAAAGATCAGATCAGAAATATCCAAAAGATGTTCCTCTTAGAAGTCTTCAAGCTATCTAAGCCCTGTCGGATGGATGATCTGAGATGAAGGATGTCTTGACTTGTCACTATCTTCTGTAGTGCTTCCATGAATGTAAACTGTGCCACTGCTTGAGGAGCTGCCTCTTCTCACCTTTCCTAAACTCCTGGGTATATGGCTTCACAACAGCTGCTGATCTTTCAAAGTCTTCCCAAACTAGGAAACAAGAATGCAGTAATACTTCCTCTAAATGGAAATTGCTATGACTGAGGAAAGGAATCATAGAATAAGAAAAAAATTTGTACGATACCTAATTAAAGTTGCTGGTTCTTCTTTCTGAATTTACTGTCTCAAAGGTTTCATACAGGCTGAAGTTAAAAGGCAGTGGTTCAATACAGGCAGCAGATGTGCTATGGTGTGGAAAAGAGTAGGACAATAAAAAAAAGGCATTTCTCACCCAGGAATCTCCTGAGCCTGTGGAGTCACTTTCTTCCACTTGAAATATCCTAGTCTTTTTAAGTTGAACTGTCCTTTCTACCCAGCCATATGGAATTGTTTTTTTTCTTGTGTTGTGTGTGGCTCTGTTTCTAGCAGAGTTTCAACCTGCATGCTTTGTGTAGGTATTTAGCCTCCCTGGAAGGATTTAAGGCTCCAAACACATCAGAAGGATCTTGAATTCAAAAGAAATACAGGTTTTAGCCTTCAAATGTAATCTGAAAACAAACATCCCTTTTTAAAGTAACTACAAGACTTGCTGAAAAAGGCACCTGATATTTCATCCAGAGGAAAACCCAGTCAGATTTCAAACCTGATCAGAGCTTTTACCTTAGGATGTTACAAGTGAACAGAAATCAAATGAAGGTCTATAATAACCAGCAGACACAGTGGGTGGGTGAGGCTGCAGAGTAATGGACACACACTTTTAAAGGCCATGGAGGGGTACAGGCTTGTATCCATAGTCACGCTAGTACATTTAAGCCTGTAAAACAATATATCAGTGCTCTATGTCTTGACATTTTACCCATCTTCCAGCCACTCTCAAGTCTCAGACTGAGAGCCAGACTAGCTTTTTTTCCAACCTTTTTTTACCTGCTGTCACACAGAGTTTTCCAGTGAGATGTCCAAAAGGATGCTTACAATTTGTATGCTCTTACTATGCGTCAAAGCATTTCTTCCAATTTTCTTGCTTTTATCCCTGCTTGAAGTAATTTGTCACTGCTGAAAAATCATTACTGCCACTCCTCATTCACCTGTTTTATTTGGCTTCTGCCAAAGTCCCTGGTCTATTCCAGTTTTCAGAAAATCCACTTTTGAATAAAAATGAGCCATGGGAATCTGGTAACAGAAAAGGCCAAAAATGCAGATCCTCTGAGATCTCTCATTTTCACCTGCCACCAGGGGATGGAGGTCTTTTTGCACTTTGCTTACCATCAAGGCTTCTAAAATCAAGGAAATTAGATTTCATCCGTCTCTCTGCCACTGAGTTTGTTCCTTGCGGTATTTTATGTCTGCTGTGTGCCCTGTCAGACAGGGGCAAGTGACAGAGAAGGAGGTTAATGCCAGCAATGAACTGCTTTTGCTTGGTGCTCATTGTAAGGGTGCCCTTTTCTGACTCACATCCAGCTGTCACCCAGACAGCAACACAGCTGTGCTCCCTTTCAGCAAGGGCTGTGTTTGTCTGTGGTCTGCCCTGTGCTGGCTCTCCCAAGGCTGTGCCTGCACTGGGGTTTCACAGCACTGCCACCACCGAGGCAGAAAGAATCCCACCTCTCCTGGACCTCACACTGGCACATTCCAGCATGTGGGACTGTGCTCAGCTGCAGAGACTCAGCCGCCGTGGGGGCCCACGCTGGAACCTGCAGCCACTGCTTTTGATAGAGGAGGAAAGCCCCATGGCCTGGGGACACACTCCTTGCAAATCAGCCACTTCATCTCTAATCTCTCAGCCCTGCTCCTCCAGGGAAAACTACAAGTAATTTTGAAAGACAGGTCTAGGAATGAAAATTTCTAGTAGTAATGAAAAAAAGGTGTTTATATCTGAGGTGTTGGTTTTGTGGTCAGTTTTGTAACCTCCCTTTATAGGTTATAAATTATTTTTCTAGCTGTTTCCCCTAGGACATAGCTATCTGATCATCTCTCACCATCTGCCTTTGCTGCACAAATGCAAGCTACCAACTTTTGGTAGTTCCAGCTTGTATATGTGCAGCTGAACTTTGAATAGTTTTCTCAGCTTGTGTTTAGCTTTGGGAAGTCAATAACTTGTCCAGTTTTTCAGTTAATCTAGTAAAATATATGCCTACAAATGCAACACTTGTCTGGAGATTATATTTTTAAGGAGCTTCTCTTGATTATTAATTAAGCTATTCTGCTTATTATTAAGCTATTCTGCAGTTCTAACATCATGCAATGTAATATGTGCAGTCACATTATGAAGTGACAAACCAGAAGTCATCAGAGAGGCTGTAGCTTGTTGTGGAACCAGTCAGTTTTGGAAGTGGGGTAAAGCAAGAGGAAGTCATACTGTATGTAGAGATAGCATGAATTCAAATAACAGGTGAAAAAAAATTAGTGTGAGAGAAGTTGAAGATAATTGGAAAATGATTTACACTAATTCATGGCATCCTCTTATAGCTCTTCCTTTGGATATTAGAGTTACACAAAAATCAAACACACACATACAAAACCAAAAAAAACCTCCACCACCCAGGAAAAGTCTCTTCAGAGTGGGGTCTTCAGAGTATTTTATTTTTGACTTTAATTTCCAAAATTACTGTTGTCAAAAGTCTCATTGAAATTCTGGTGAAAATCTGATTTTAAAAGCCTGAATGCTAAAGGAAATTAGGCATCTAAGATGAAAGCATGAAAATAAGAATTTTCAAAGGAGTCGCTACACCTCAAATGTATTTAAAAATGCAAAAATAAGATCTACAGGACCAAGTGTCTTTGTTGCCAACATTGCCCTTTAAAAAACCCCAAAATTCCCAAACAATTTATTGATCTCCTGAAAATCCAGCATCAAATGCTTTCAAATATGTTATTAAAATATATATAAATTTAATAGATTATTTTATTTTGTTGAGCTGCTGCCTGAAGTGCTGGAAGATTCATTTATGATGATGTATCATTCTTCAGTTATGTTAGATGTGTCATTCAGTTAAATCTATTTCTGACTGACCTTTGAAAAATACAGGTGTTTTTAGCACTCTTGATTTATTAGAAAACTGAAGAACAAATGTCAAATTCTAGGTATTCACAAAAAAGCTTCTTTAGTAGTGGACGCCAGCTGATAAAGTTTGACATCCTCCTACTTGCAAAATTATATTTAACTACAGCTATTTGGAACAACGTTGAGGTAGATGAAAGCTGCCTCTATTAAATCATGCCATATTTTATAATGCTTTTATAGCTGCTGTCAATTGGTCTAAAAGTCAGAAAAACTGCCTGGCAGATGAGAACATTAAGTTCCTGGTTTCTGGTTCATTACTGAATGTAAGCAATCATCCTATTACTGGAAAGGATAATTGAAATTTAGAGCTATAGATTAGCTGAAATGTGAGGAGTGGCATTTTTTTTCCATAAGCACCACCGTTATGTCCTTTCCATCTCCCCTCTCAGGATTGCACTGGATTGCAGGCTGGCCAATTAGCGACATTAACAGCTCATCTGGGCTGGAAGGAGTCAGTGGACAAAACTGACATTTTTGTGATCTTTGTTTCAAATGCTCTGTCTCTGTGGGTTTAATGTGATAGTCCAATTAACACAGAAACAGGCTTATTTGGCGGTCATCTTGTTCTGGTTTGTAGCAATGATTTTGAGTAAAAAATGTATCCATGTAGATGTTAACAGCCAGAGTAGGCTGACTCTCCAGCTGGAGAAACAGGAGCAGTGAATCACACCCGTACTTCACTATGAAGGATGGCTTGAAGTACTCTCAGTAGAAAACAGGAGCAATGTTTCCTATTCCATTACAAACACAACTAGGAACAAAAACAGGTTTGTTATGAAATGAGTTATTCTGTTCTCCCTAGATAGGTACTAACAGTTTGAAATTTATCCTAGACTTAGCACATCAGAAATATGCTTTTCAAAAATAGGAGATATTGTCAGAAAGGACAAATTTCATCACTGATTAAAGAAGAATCACACACAGGAACACCTTGTCACCCAGCACAAAGGGACTTCAGAGACTCAATCTGTAAAGATATTCAAATAATTGAAATCATATGCTGAATTTAAGAGAAAAAAAATATTTTCTTTTGCCTGTTTTCAAAACACATACGACTGTCTCGTACAACTCTCAGTGAACAGGAGAGAACTAAATATAAGCATTAATTCATTGCATGAGGGAATCTGGAGCAAAAACTGTTCTACTAGAAACTCTGATTGATTCTTTATCTTTTTTTTTTCCATAGGATGAGCTTTTGTTCTGCACTGAACAAATCTTTTCACCCACATCCACATTTGTGCTTCACACTGACAATATGGACTTTGTTTTGAAAAAGAGATTGAAATTCACTTCCTAGTCCTCAGACTTAATCAAAACCCTATAAAAAGATGAATAAAATGTTGCTCAAATGATGGAATGAGGAAATTCCACATGTGCCAAGTTTTCTAAACATTTTACTTAAAGTACTAAAACAAAAATATGGACCATCTCCACTTTGTTTGTTTAACAACAGGTTGTTCCCAACACCGGTTCAAAATTATGAAGTAGTGTGTTGGGTTCTCCTGCAACACAGGCCTCCAAAAATCCAGCCAGCCACTGGAGAAGCACTTCCACCATATCGCCACTTGGGGTGGCATCAGCCGAGCAGCAGCCTCTGCTTGGCTCCTTGGTGGATCTCTAGGGGGACTGATGCTGGTGACAGCAGCATCCTGTTCGCTGTGCCCCGGAGCTGCGGCCACATCTGCATTACAAGAGTTCTAGTGAGAGGCTTGGTTTGCCAGATGACGTCTTGTGTTGTTTCTCTCTTCTGACACCTTTCTCTGCAAAATTTCATAAGGATTAGTGATTCACCTAATGCTGTTTGACATCAGTGTAAAGATTCAAATTTGTTATGATTTGTTTGATGAAATGAAATTTGATGTTATTAATTTTTAGATTCACATTTGCCAAAATTCTGTTTGCGGGTAAACCTCTAATTTGATATTTTCCCTCTTCTGGATGCTTTAATAAGACCTAAATGACCAGCAGTCCGGACACCAGCTAAGGTCCTGCTCAGTTTTGGCCAGCGGGATACCAAGCTTTTCACTTCAAAAAGTGCGGGTTCACTGTCATCACCACATGGTTTGGCTTTCCACTGGCTATTTAAAATATTCTGCGCCATTGACGACTTTGTAAAGGGGGCATGAAGGATTTCTTCCATTAGCAAAAGTGCATGCAGGTCTCTGAGGCGCACTGCCGCTGCTCTCGGGACATAATCCCTCCTCTGAAAGCCGCGGCTACAAATGATAACGAGACCCTGGGAGCCCCTCTGTGATTTTGGGAAGCAGCAGGCGGAGGGGCAGCTCCGAGAAAAGCCTTGTTTTTCCTCACCGACGGCTGTGCACGAGGACCACTCGAGCGCCCTCGCAAAGCCTCATCCGCCTGACCAGAGGGGCCAGCCCTTCCTCCGTGAGCGGAAGCGTTCATTTGATTATAAATCAGCGAGCGATTGACGCCCAGGAGCAGAACCAGCGGGAGCCGCGGTGAGCCCATCCACTCCCCGCCGCCTCCTGATTGCGCTGCTCCCCCCGGCGCCAGCTGCGCTCCCCGGGCACCGCGCTTCTCCCTCGCCCGCTTCTCGGTGGGGCTCTGCCTGCTTCTCTCGCCCCGTCCCGCCTCACTCATCCGGGCTGCTTTTCTCCGCCACCCATCCTCATCTGAGGTTTAAATACATCCCTCTTCACAGAACAGCAAAATAGCTTCTGAGTAGCTCTGATGCCTTAAGTTTTAGCTTTTACATTTTTTCAGATTCTGTGCTGTTTTAGTGTGTAGCTGTGGGTTTAATATTAAGGGTTGGTGAGCTCTCTTCACAGAGTAGGTAGACAAAACAATTCCTTTCTAGCTTGGGACCAATCACAAAATTTAGGCCCAAGAGTGTAAACAACAGTGAGGAAAGAGAGAGGATGGAGCTTCATAACTTGAAGCTGCGATTGGACAGTTAACTCCAATCTGCTGATGGACCAAAACCTATAAAAGTGTGAGACCTTGTGACCGGTTGCCCATTTTTGTGACCATTTGTAGATTTGACTTGGTGTAGCCCCAGTGAGGTTCCTGCACTACCCAAGCTCTATCATTTCAATAAATACCTTTTATTCTTTTATTCTACCTAGTCTCTGTTTCCAGGTCAGCCTGTCCAGGCGTCAGCTCCATTCACAACCCAAACTTTCTTACATCTTCTCTCACTTCTACTTTGGACAGAAAGAGCCAGCATTCTTTCCATTTATTCACATATTTTGCTAATCTAACTATGCTTGGTAACTCATGATGATAGGTGAAGTGGAGATGGGAGCAGCATTTGCTGCAGCTGAGCTTATCTCTGGGTTTGGATACATACACAGAGCAGAGCTTTGAGAAGAGTGCATATTGTTAAACTTCTAACTTTCTTGTTGCTCCTGCAGGATGAAGCACTTACACTGAAAGTCAGGGCTGTCAGCGGAAACAGAAACCTTTAGAACCACCCTGATCCCCTCAAATCCAAGGGCAGGCGGGATTCATTATGCCTCTGCTCTGATTCTCAAGTATGAACCAAAGCTATGTAGGATGCATTTCTGACAAACAATGTTCTCTAAAATTATTCTTTTTAATTTTACTTTTTTTTCCTGGTAGGTTTATTTGTCAGGCTTGTTTTTCTTTAAATTTTCTTTTCCTTTTCCTTTTCTTTTCCTTTTTTCATTTTGTTTTTCTTTCAAAAACTGCAACTGTAACTGTACTTTTGGGGCATCCTCTCCTGCAAATTAATTTATTTCTTGCAACTCTGGTTCCATTTCTGACTCTTGTTATGTGTCTAGTCTGTTGGCTGCTGTAGAAGAGAGTAAAAAACTGAGTAGTTTTTGTTTCAACCTATTTAATGGTGAGCTAAGCTTTTCTTATTCTTTTAAACTTTATAGACTGTGTAATAGCTCCTTCAAGCTAGACTGGCAGTGAGAAGACTGAAAGATTAATGCCAGCAGAATGAGTGTCTTCTGCACACAGTGAAACATTTCACTGGAAGAGATGCTGCATGCTCGTGTCTGAAGCTGGGCAGGTGTGGGAAGGCAAGGCTCAATGCTCACCAGCCCTGGGGTAGGCTCCAGGCCACTGCCTTTTCCCAGGGCTCCCCAGTGTCCCCAGAGACAATTTGCTTCTTTCAGCATCAGCCTTCTGCTGCCTAGCTAAGGAACCCTGGCCTGAAAATCCAGCCCCATTTCCCACCTGGGCAGTGAGCTGGGATTCCCTTGGTGTCGCAATCTGGTCAGAATGGTTTTGCTCTGAAGAGGTGTCAGTACATCACTGGGATGTTTTTCCAGGTTCAAAGGGAGCCTGAAAGCCTTTCCATTACATACCAAAGACTTTTGGTTTGGTTGGAGAGACAGAGATAAAAATTCAAGCCTCCTTGCAGAAAGTGTCACCCCTTTTTGCTCCATTACATATTCTCTCCCTTGGGTGGTGAACTTGCAAGTGGCCAGGACAAGCTGCATTGCTGTCTCAGACAGGCAGGAATCCTTCCAGGGCATTTGCTAAGTAACTTACTTTTCCACTAGTATAATTCCCATGGCATATTTATTACCCAGCTTCACACTGTCTTGGAGAAGGCTGTCGCTGCCCAGTCCTGAGGCTGCTGTGAACCAGGGCTGTGAGGCTCATGGAAGGGAGCTCTCTCTGTCATGTATCCCGGGTCTCTTTAACTTTAGAGCTTCTCTGAAGGACCTTTACTTCCTATTTAAAAATACTTCTAGAGCCGGGTTGTCTCTGGCACTTACCTGCGGAACACTCCTGGCTGCCATGAAGATCTTAGCTTTTGGTGTCCCTGCAATACTGAGGGATGAGCCAGAGTAGGACATAACAAGAATGATGGCTGCAGAAAAGAGGGATGGATCTGAAAGGAGAATTTGAGTTTCCTTTTTATTTTCTACACAGAATTCTTTACTATTTTTTAAGCAACATGAAAGGCATGATCTCATCTGCCCTTTACCAGGGCAACATAAAATGTTATCCTCAGTCAGTCAAGGGTACAAACTATGAAATGAGTTTCTCCATTTTGAGTATTTCCAACATTATTATGGCAGTAGATTAAATGCCAAGGACCCTGGATGTTTTATTAGTATCTATAATGAGTTGAAAGATATGAAGTCACTTTATAGCATGGGACTGGGTTGTCTGTAGACAGGATAAGCCTGAATTGCTTTCATGATGGAAACCAGAGACAAACTCAGAGATGCAGAAGCTGTGGTTCTACTGGGGACTTTTGAAGGAAGTAGAGTTTTCCTGATTTAGTGTAACCATAGATTTGGCCTTGGGGAGGTGGGTCATTTTAAGTTATAGTCTGCTGCCAGTAATTAAGGATCCCACTAACAGGTGTTTCTTTCTCAAATTGTGTGATTTAATGAAATACAGCACAGGTTCTTCTGCTAGTAAAAGGAACACTTGTCTACTGCTGATTTTGTTTACTGTGATTACCATCTCTTTCAATCCCATTTACAAATGACTTGCAGCATTTAACTTGTTTCCCATAGCTGTTTCAGACACCAAGGCAGGTTTTTCAGTCTCTCATCCATCTGTGTTGACCTACATCTGTTCTCTCACTGTGCCTCAGTCTCACTTTGGACTTGCAGATCTCAGTTTGTCACCCTAAGCTTTCCTTATGGTCACTGGAGAGCAGGAGGCACAGTCAGGATCTGAACAATGTTAGAAATCAGTTGCACGAGGAGGTGAACACAGGAAATGTGTATTTCACACGGTAATTAAGGATGGTTTGAAATAAAGAGAAAACACAGGGTTTTCTTTGGTGCTTAACTAAATTACTACTTTTTATCACAGCCTTCAGGATCCAGGAGGGACAAGAGTCAGCTCATGCTCTTGGCTCTTTGGTGTCTGTGGTGCCCAAGAATAAACAGCTCAGCAGAGAGAGTGCCCCAGGGCCAGGCTGTCAAGATTTTCTCCTTGCAGAGAAGAATTGTATCTGTACCTCTGACCAGGAGAGGCAAATTTTGAGCTATCAGGACCTAGGAAAGGAATGATGCTTTTTCCTGTCTGTGGCTCTGCCAGGCTAGCTCTATCCAACACAATTGCTTTGGCCAGATGCACCTGCTTCTTCTCTGTTGTATCCATGATAGCGCTGTCAGCCCCTGGGCATCACTCAGAAGATGGCAATGAGATCCCACTGAGAAGAGCAACCTGAAGTGCAATGTGAGGGTGGCCAGGACTTGCCTGCTTGCCCTCCCCTATTCCCCACCTTAGTGCTGTAGGGAGGTGATTCTGGGAGCTGTTCCTCATGGGAAGAACCCAGCTGTCCCCACTCCAGCCATGCTGTGTGCAAGAAGGTGACCCCAAGGGTGAGCCAGGAAGCACTGTGTCTCTGGACTGGAGTGTGAGAACAGGGCACGAGTAGCTAAAGCTCAACAGCCTGGGCTGAGATGTAGGATAAACTTGCTATGTGGGTAAAGCCTTAGGCGTATTCTTAGCTGCTAAATGATTATTTTGGTAGCTGTCCTTAGGAGACTCAGTCTCATTCAGCCATGAAGGAGCCATGTCACTGCTTTCCAGGACAGCCAAGGTTTGAGGCCAATTTTTCCATTTTTCCACTTAACAGGGAGTGCTCTGCATAGCCTGGGGAAAAATACTGTCTGCAGGCAGTGCTTTAGGAAGGAGAGTATTCAGGGATCACTCCTAAGGCCTGGCTACCTCCACTGTAACAAGGAGCAACATCACAGTGTTGATACTAGGCAGACAAGATGCTCCATGACTTTCTGAGAAGGCTGAAATGACATTTCTTTTGCAAGAGCAGGTTAGATTTGTATGCCGCCTGAACGCTGACAATCATCAAGACGGTTCAGGCCAGCTCCATGCAGGGATAGAGCATGATGAATTGCCCCATGTAGGATGATAGAAGGATACTCACTCAAGCTAACTGCTACAGGAAAGCTCTTCCTCATGAGCAGGAGAAATGTGAGATAGTGAAGTTAAGAAAAATAATGTGGGAATGGAAACAGAACAAAGGAGTATAACAACAGCATGTAAAGAGAAAAATGTGTCTAGGTGATCTGGCAGACTGATGTGATGTGATCCAGACTTAGACTCTGCCAGATGGCTGAAGAGAGCTGGCATTATTTGTGTGTGAAGAAGGACCATGTTTTGAAATTTGACCCAGGGCCTGGTCAAAGAAGGCTGAGTTAGAGGTCATTTCTAGTCCTAGAGAGGAAAGCTTGAGGAACAGGCTAAGCACAAGTTTCTTCTCAGTTTCTATTCTATCTGGTTCTCCCTGGGTTTCTTGCCTATTTCATCCTGCTTCCTGTGAAATCTTCATAGGTTCTTTTAAAAAAAGTTCTCTTCCTATGCACCAAGTCATGGCTCATTTGAAAAATAACACATGGCACAACCTCAGGGAGCTCAGCATAGAATGAGGTTAAATAGGCACTGAAAGTGGTTTTCTAGAAGGAAATTTCACTTCTTTTCACACAATCCCACAATAATCTCTCTTCCGAATAATCTCAGGGTCTTCCCCATACCCTGGCCCAGGTCCTGTCTGAGCCCTCCTCATCTGATACGAGAGGTCAAAGCCCTCACACACCTAAATCCAAGACGAAGGGAGTTTTACTGTAAGAGGGTACCAATGTAGTTCTGTGTTTGACCAGTGGGAGGCCCTTAAAGACCATCAAGTTTTCAGAGTCTCTAAAAATTACGCTTGGGATTCATGTAGCCCTCTTTTATCTGCAGACCTGAAAGCTCTTCAGATATTTTTGAGGAACAGCTCTGGTCCCAACTTTACAGACTTGAGATATAGACAGAGAGGACCTTGGAATAATTGTAAAATAAGGAAATGACAATAATTTGAGAGATTTTATAGAATACGGGAAAGGGTAATATCCCTTCCCTCATAAATAGTAACATCATGTTCATATACTTTCATTGTTGCTTTCTTTAACATTTGGTTTGCCCTCAGAGTTTCTTAAAAATATTAAACGTTAGAAAAATTTCTTTTATTTGTCCCCATGTTCTGAAAAAAAAAAAAAATAGACACTGTGATTAATCTCATTCTTTTCTTGCATCACACAACCAAATATTCAACAGAAGTGTTTTGTCCCTTTTCTTTGAACAATTTCTTCAAACACTGTCTAATTGTAACTTTCTGGATCACCTCCTCTGTTTTCTATTTGTTTTATTGATACAGGTTTAAAAAGCACAAACCCTTCTGTTCTAGGCAATCCTTTTAGCAGCTCTGATTTAACCTGGAAATGTTTTTGTGCTAATTTATCTTCTAGTAAGAAATGGAAACCTGTTGGGAGTTACCATCTTATGTAAGTGGGCTGAACTCTAGTCTCAGCTGCATCCAAAAAAACCTTCCTGTGATCATATCAGTCTCTCCAAGTTTTACAAGCTGCTGAGTATGTCAAACAAGGAAGACACTCTAGGATGAATGCCAGATTTCCTGCTAGACAAAACGTCCATATTTCAACTCTCACAGAAATATCTGTTTATCAAGATGATGGTAACATCCACATTGATCTGTTTGCCAAGCTTCAAATGATACATTTTTATATTATTAGATAAATAGAAAATGCACAAGAACAGCATTACACACTATGAAAAAATATACCCTGAGTGGAATAACAAAAAAGGATTGTAATTTTCCAAGTCTCCCTCGGAAGGTTTGTGAAACAATTTATGTTAGGAAAGAATATTTTTCCTTGCATATTCAGGTTAAGATACAAGAATTCAAACTGGTTGCAAATGTATAGAAATTGATTGATATTTTAATTGCTTACAGTCCTTACACTGTGGAAAAAGTCCTTAAATACTGGACTGTAATACTTACTGCTCCTGATGGCATCCTCAGTTTGACCCTGATTCAGTGGAATGTTGAATCCCAAAAATTCATTAGTAGAAGGAAAAATGGATGTTGCATTCATACTAGCTGAAGTGACCAGTCTGTAATGAATGATCTCTCTGGAAAACAAAGATCTGGTTTTATATGGTTTTAACCAATCATGTTTCACTGCTCTCCAACTTTTCCCATTCTGGGACTTGTGACATCCAGGCTTTTGTACACACCTGGCAATTGCAGTCTTACCTTTTTGTTACTACACCCTTATTTTATTAAATGACAGGTTAACCAAGAGAGTTACATGAAGCTTATGTTTTCTGTCATCCCCAATCAGACTTCAAGAGTCAAAAAGGGTCTTAGAATACCCTACTGTGTTTTTTTAGCTTCCTACCTTCTAATTTGCTTTACCACCTGTGTTTTTATGACGTTCCCTTGGGAAATATAATTCTTTGCAAGTAATATTTTAACATAAACCCCAAGAGTTGTTCTGGGGTTTTCCTGGTATAATTCTTTGTCAAAAATCTTTTCAGATTTGATTCTTTGGTATTACAGAGACCTTCTCTTGGGTCCCTCATGTATGTGGGGATTACTCACGAGTTCCCAACTATGCTGTTTTATCTGGTTCCACTGCTGACAGAAAGATGGAGTGATCTTGGTTTCACTGAGTCCACTTGGTCCACTTCACATACAGGCTTACTGACCAAAAAAACTAACCAAGGAAAAAAAACAGGTCCCTATTTATAAGAATTCAGATCAGCCATACAATGAAAATAAGGTCATTAAAAGAGGTCATTAAAAAGAAATTGGGATAATAATAGTAAGCCTGTGTAATAACTTGCTCTCTTCTCCTTGGAAGTACCCAAGATGTGCCCAGAATTTGGGTTGTGGTCAGCCTTGCAGGAGCATTGCCCTCTTCTCAACACTGCCTTTGCTTCTGACAAGTGCTCATCTCTGCCTTTCCTTCCTCTCAGTAACTTAAAAATGTGATTTGAGGATACAAGCACCCAGATCCTATCCAGAGTCATCTTCTGCAGTGAACATAGGTAATTTCTCCTCTAGCTTCTAGTGAGCTGATCATGTAAGTGCTGTTAATGCTCTTGCTAGGCCTGAGCACTTGGGATGCCTTATGGCTGGTGTGTCTTCATTCTCAGCCAGTGTGCCTGTCTGCTGATTCCTTACTTTCTGCACCAGCCCCCTCACCAAGATTACCTGTGTATCAAATCTGCCATTAAATAAATGCTGCTTAAACATTCAAACTTTTGATTTAGATGCATTACCAGATTTTACAAGTGTGCTCATTGCGCACAAACAATTGCTTTGCCTGTGGAGTTGCCGTTTTTGTCCCAACTCCTCCTGAGTGTGCCTGGGTTGTCAGGGTGCTGTACACTGCAGGCTTGCTGCTGTGGCAGAGCACCAGCCATGAGCTGCCTTCTGAAATGTCAGTCACCTTACAGAGACGGTCACCTTTTCTTGTATAGATAAAAATCCATCACAGCAATGGATGAAATTTTATCCCAAGAAAAAAATAATACACTTGGCTGCAAAAAAAATTGACAGCAAAAAGAGTACATTGTGGTGTTTTACTTTTTAACAGAGAGAAAAGTTGAGACCGTTTTAAAAAAAGTATAAACCATGGTTTAAAAATTAATATTAATCACCTATTTTCTGTTTATCTTCTGCTTAAAGAAATCTAGCTTTTAGTTTAAAGAGCTTTTCAGTATATACTTTCTCTAAAGCATTCAAATCCTAAAGACTGGGGGATGTTCTAAATTAAATGTTAAGTATCTTTATCTAATTCCCATTTCATGTCAATGAGATAAATATTGGTGGTTCTTTAAAAACTTGAAATATATTTCAATTGGTAGATTTATAGTAGGTGTCTTTAAACAGTGTTTCATTTAATTACCTCCTGATATCTTTTTTTATGTGATTGTAATATACAAAGAAATCAGCTGAATTCTCCAGTCAATATAACTGTTAATTGACAATACATTAACAAATACCTCACTGAACTCAGCTGCAACAATTGCTTCCCTGAGGTTTCAAAGAAACTGGGAGAGAGAATGGGCTATTAGGCTCTATAGGTTCTGTTCAGGGACTAATTTGATGCTGAGTTTCTATTCAAATGCTGGAGCTTAAAATCACTTCTCAGAAAATAATTGAATAAAAGAAAGTTATAGCTCTATCAGATAATTTCCTGAGAGCTCTGGGCAATTCCCAGCTTTACATCCTGCAGGCTGTATAAGCAGGAGCTAGTGGTATGATTCTCATCAGCCCATAACTCTGCCACTTGAATGAGAAGAAAGTAGCTTCAGCCACACCAGAAGGAGGCCCCAGGAACCCCCTCTTCATGGAAAAAGCACTGCTGAGGGGTTCCTCCAAACCAAGCAAAAAATATTTCTTCATTCCCTGCTTCACACTGACAGAGCTCATCCGGTTTCCTTGTTCACCTCTGCAAGGAAGGAAAAGAGGGACTCTTCAAGAGAGGAGAACAAGAGCAGCCCCAGTGCCTGTGATGCCACCTGGGTTCGTCCTGCAGGGGTGAGGTGGAGGGGACCAGTGCTTCCCTGGCAGAGAGGGTGTTTGGAGTGAGGGGCACTGGAGGCAGGGGGAGGTGCAGGTGATGAGCAGAAATAACTAGATTTAGGAGCTGTGGCATCACAACTGGCGAATGGCTTGTGATAACTGCTTCCTTTTTAGATTTTCATAAGGTTTGTCTATATACAGACATGTTCTGTTTATTTCAAAATCAAGCAGGTTACAAGAAGGGGAGCTTGCAACTTTTAAATTAATTTTGCTCGTACATAAGCTGTTGGGTCTATGACAGTCTGAATTAGAGCTCAATAGTAGTTTGGGAGATACGAGACTTCAGTTTTTTTTGAAGGTCAATCTTCTGCCAGAAACTTAATCCCTCTTAGAAGTAATACAAAATGAAGCATACAAAAAGGGCAGAGATTGAAATTATTATTTCCTGCTCATGTTCTGTTTGGCTTTTTCTTTGGTTTCTTAACCCTTCTTTGATAGAAAACCATTTTAAAATGCTGGCAGTATATTTAATTTGTCTTTAATTTTCACAGATGTGGTGGAAAGACAATACAAAAACCTCAAAAAGGCAAAACTTTATATGACTTAGGATTGAAACCTTCAGTTTACTTACTTTACTTATTTTTTTACAGAGATATGTGTTTACTAAGGAAATTATCTGGCACTCAGGACAGAAAGACCCACTTTAGGCTGCCACAGAAAGATAGAAGCAAGTCAACAATTGATTTTTTTAAACAGATTAAGATTACACAATATGAAAGAATAACAGAAATATTGAAAAAAATGTTATTTGCTGCTCCCACATTTTATGAATCAAAGTTGTTTACGCAGTTTCAGGCTTGGGTCTTAAAATAAAGTCACTTTTATAGTAAGTCTGTGGTTTTTTTCAATGTATTTCTGTGCATACTCAAGGTCAGTATATATCCTTACATAAACTGATATATACTGTTTTTGCACATGCCACAGTTTAAATTGTCACATTTACTTCATAATCAGCATGCTCACATAACACATTTACAATCTAACTACAAGACAATCTGTGTAACAGCCAAAACCAGATAAAGCCTTTCTATATTAAATACAGGATTTATTTCTCTACATATTAAGTTTCTCACCTTTATGCTTTTGCTTTTTCCGTTTTCTTTTCCAATCTGTGTTTCAAGTACACTTACTTGTGCTGTGATTCTTCTGGTAAATTCAGTCATCTCCATGATAGTAATTTCAGTGAATCTTCAAATTCTTAAATCATAGAATCAAAATCCTGTGACAATTTAAAGTGGTTCCAAACAAACCACAAGCAAGTGGTTATTACCTACATACCATTACCTGTATAGAAAAAGGGTGTTAGTACTGGGAGAGCAGTATATGCCCAAGGTGAGAGTTATGATTAAAATAAGCATGTTTCAAAATATGTTTTAAAATATGCATGTTTCAAAGGACTCTTATTTGGAAAATTACTGCTAGTTTGTGTCCTAATATTCCTTTTATGTGCCAGAGATGTTGATAAACACTTTCAACAGAGAAAGAAAACATACAGCAGAAATAAAATATTCTGTAGCTAGGGTACAGAAATGGTGAGAAAAACTAAAACAAATAGTTCTTCACAAGTTAAACTGTTATTTGTGTACACAGTTTTTGCTCCTTTCCTTTCCTTTCCTTTCCTTTCCTTTCCTTTCCTTTCCTTTCCTTTCCTTTCCTTTCCTTTCCTTTCCTTTCCTTTCCTTTCCTTTCCTTTCCTTTCCTTTCCT